>PVLD010001842.1:0-58461 GCA_004027595.1 Dinomys branickii
GGAATATATATGAATATACATATGTGCAGGAGGGCTAACATGGTTCTACTATTGTATTATATCACTTAATGCTAAGCAATAATCGATGACAGGATATTAGATTAATAGTGTATATCTGTATGTGTTAGCCTGAACACACACTTCAAAGATATCAATATGTAAAGCAGCAACAAGCGATGTTTTTTTTCTGTTGTTGTTGATGTTGTTGCTGTTGTTGATGTATGCCTGTTTTCTTTCTTGTCTTTGGATTTTTGGTTCTTGTGTTTTCTTTTTTTTTCTGTTGTTGAGAGGATCAACTGTCTGACTAAATTTGCATGTCTGTATATGGGTCCATACATCTACAATTCGAAGATATCAATGGATAAAGCAACAACTACTGTTGAAACCATATCACCTTGTCTATAGATTAGTTGTGATTGTACTATTTTCTATGATAATGGGTGTCTGTTTGTCAATATGTTTTTGTACTTTTATGTTTCTAAAATAAATAAATAAATAAATAAATAAATAAAAGAAGAAGAGCTCCAGACTAGAATTCTCCATGTGGCTCTCCCATTAAATCGTGAGCTAACAAAGGTGTATCTGCCTGGGGAAGGCATGGTGTTGAACTCACAGGGCCTGCCAAGTGCTAGGTACTGCATGCTGGCTGGGACGCAGACACAGAGGACCAGGGGATATACTTTTCTTTTGCTGTGGTAAGTGAAATAGTAGCTACAAAGACTAAGCCTGAGAGAAGGGAGGGAAAAGCAAGAGGAGAGGTCACTCAAAGGACACACAGTGTGCCCAGGCACAGTGGAATCACAGGAACCGCATACCGCTGTGCTGCAGAAGCTCTTACCTGCTTGTTGGGATGAGATCTATCAAAGCCCAGGAGAAGGTTGGAGGCTTTACTATGGAGGAGGAGATCGGCAGCCCGGAACGGGATGGAAAAGCCATGAATGGTGTTGCAAAAGTCAAATGTGATCCAGAGGTACTGGGCATAAGCGTCTGCAAAGATGTACTGAAAGAGAAAACAGATAAGCTTAGAGCAGCGCTTGCCAGAGCCACCCCACATTTCCCTAAGTGAAAGCGCACATATGTGGGAAGGTGGGGTGCTAGGCCTTAGGCTGCCATAATGGCTTTCCCCCATCTCTTGGCAAAAAAAGATACTGGCCACACCAACCAGGCTCAGTGAAGGGGGGGTGCAGTGACAGCCCAGGGGTGCAGGGAGGCAGTGACAGCTACTAACTGGGCCTGTTTTATCAGGTAGTGGAGTTGGCCAAGTCTTTCTATTTTTCCTTTCAACTGACTTGGCCATTCTCACTCTCTGGCAGGTCATGTGGTCACAGTGGCTGGGACAGAGATCTCCTAGTCTTCAGATAGCCTAAAAACCGTCAAGACTGGTCTCTCTCCTTGTGACCTCTGAGCAGCTGCAAGACTGTCCTTCCGGGAAAATGGTTAAACTCACACCCGGTGAAAAGATAAGCTGCTCTACTGTGCCAGGAGACCCGGCAACCTTGGGGACCAACAGCACAGCAGGAAGCAGTTCTGGTGAGCAGGGGCCTCACCTCATTTTGCTTCTGTGTGACTTAGAGCAAGTGACTTAGAACAAGTTTGGCTAGATAGAGGCTCCCTCAAGAGTTTTCTAGGGGCAGGATCAAGGCAGTTCGAATTAACAGGTGTTCCCGTGCTGCCTTCATCTGCTGCTCCTTCCCCTTCCCTCACTCTCTCCCCAGTCCAGACCTTCGGCTTTCCAGGCCCCACTTTGTGCATCCTTTCTGTTGTTTCTTCTCCAGCATTTAATGTAAATCTCCACACTCTGTGGAAGCCTAATTAAATCTAACAAAAAGATAGTAAATGTTTTGAAAGCAAAAACTATTCTAAGCAAACGCAATGTAATAAACACAATTATGAACCTTGCAGAATCATCACAATTTTTACCATGAACATATTCCCCAGAAATTAGCCTCTTTTCCTGCTCCCAAACCACCATCATTACTGGGGAAGGGAGTATATTCTCAGTTCAAAAAAAGACTTCTCCAGAAATTCATTTCATGGCTTTCTGCAATCTCTCACTTGTGAATCCAAAAATGTTATGCACCCAATCATGCAACTTGTTATTTGTGGGAGACCAGTTACAGAGAAGTGTGGCCTAATTGGCCTCCTCTGTGAACACAAAAGAGAAAGGCAGCAGGTTGTGTTCGTTCGGCAACATGCAGGGATGTTGGCATGTTCGGGTTCTAGGGAAAAGTCAATAGAGCTGAGCTCAGGCTGTTTGCCTGGGCATGTAGTAATGTATAATGCAAGGCAGATGAATCTTGTGTTATTTTAATGCTTGTACCTGTGTTTGAGGGAATAAAAGCGGGATGAGCCGGATGTTTAGGGCTCCTCCACTTACTAGAGGCAAGAGCCCTCTGGCTGCCCGCATGTTACACTGACTCTGCATCTATGTTTCATCCTCGTTCACCCCCAAGTCATGGTGCTAAACCAGCAAGACTAGGTCCCTGCAAGAGGTGCTTGAGGAGGAAAGACTGAAGTGGGCTGGTTCCCCATGGGTGGTGCCTGGGTAGGGACCTGGAGCTGGTATAGACTGGTTCACTCCAGTTCCTTTTCATGATGGTACATAAAACTTTGGGGGAACACAATGACTATGTTCCAGGCACCAAGCTTAGAGTTCTGTATGCCTTGTCTCACCTGGTCCACTCAGTACACACAGTAACGACCCTCGGGGTAGTATCGTTACGCCCCTCTTTCAATAATGAGAACACTGAAGCTTTGGGTGGATAACTGTCAAGATGACCCAGGAGCTGGCAGCATTTAGATCCATATCTAGCCATCTCTGAGCAATCCAAGCGTGTGTCTTTCTTCCTCCAACCCAAAGGCAGCATTTCCTGAACTTAATTCAGAGGTCTCGCGTTGTAGTATTTAACTCATATATGTTTCCTCCCTAATCCACCATTACATGTTTGCCAGAAGCTTTCTCTTCTCTCATCTTCGCAGGGCTCCTCCAGTCCACCTCCCCACCTTCCACACAAGTCACCTCAGACCTTGAATCTTCTTCACAGGTTCCTCTACCTTCATTCACCCTCTACTCTCAAATCTCATGTCTCCTCCATCCTTTACCAACTTGGCTGATCCTTCCGCACAGCTGCAACTGTTGCCTCAAGAACAATCACTGCATGCCTGCTATCGTTTGGATGTGGTTTGTCCCCCAAAGGCTCATAAATTGGAAGCTTGGTCCTCAGTGTAATAATGTGGTAAAACATTTAAGAGGTGGGACCTCATGCAAAGGAATTGGCTCCTTCTGGGTGCTGCTCTCAGAAAGAACAAACGTAGTCCTTTGCTTACCACTCTCTGGCTTCTCTCACACTTTCATCATAAGGCCATCCACCACGACTGTATGCAGCCATGGGAAACTGCATCAGAGGCCAATCTAAGAGTTCTCTGAAACTATGAGCCAAAAATAAAACCTCTCTTCTTTATAAAGCTGCCAGTCCCTGGTATTTTATTACCGTGACAGAAAATAGCCCAATACAACAACTTTCATAGCTACAGACTAAATGTGACTTCTCACTGAGATTCTACTTTCATTACCTTTGTTGCCTTCTCTGCCATTTCCACTTTGACGGATCAGGATATTTTGCTGGGTTTAAAACTGAGTTCTTCAACACCTTGCCACCAAAATCCAGTTCTCCAGCCCCATGCCCCAAGCTCCAACCAGGCTCTATCCCCATAACTTATAGTTAAGAACGGGTTTTGAGTACATTCCCTCCCTTTCATTTCCATTTTCAATCAGCTCTCTACCCATGAAGTATTTCTCTAAAATCTCTTTCAAAATCTATGTCTGCCTTCATATTTCCAGTGCTACCTGTGTGGCCTATGTACCTATTAGAGACTGACCAAGTAGGATTCAGGCACTGGGTTTCATTGATCCTCGTATCTTCTAGGACTAGAAAGGTGTGAAATACATGGAGGAGACTAGGAGGTTTGGGTGAGCAACTGAGCAACATCATTGCCCCAACAGTTCCCTTTCCACGCTCTTTCCTAATCTTGCCCCTCCAACCCATCATGCATATTTCCAGGAGACACACTTTCCTAAAAGACACTAGTTCCTTCCCTGCTCAAAGGCTCTTCCAACAGTTTCCCACAGTCCTCGAGGCAAGAGGGAATTCTCTCCATCTCAAAAGGGGGCCAGGTAGACACTGTAGAGTAGCTCAGTGCAAACCATCTTTCCCTGAGAAGCAATCTCCTGACTATCCTGCACAGAAACTACATGCAGGTGCTGTTAGCATGCCCACATCTTGTGTGTGTGAGATACCCCACACACACACAACTCTGCTCTATCTATTGACATTATGTGTCCATCCTGGGAGCTCCTTTCCTAATCTAAAGTGCCCCGTGAAGACTGTACTCATTTGATCCAACTTCCCTTAATCCCCCAGCTCTACTTAGCAACAGGTTCCATTCATCACGGACACATGGTGCACCTTGCCGTTATGTGATGCATCACACAAGCACATGGTAGAAAGCATAGATTTTCCTGCCCTGCTGTTAAGCCTGGCTGTCAATTTCACTGGCAGCCAACCCCACAGGTCTTCCAACAGGGCTGCCCTGCAGATGCTTCCTAAACTGTGTGATCCTGGGAATATCTTCACCTCCACCTACTCCTCCAGCCCTGTTTGCAATCACTTAATATTCCAGAGGACCTTGATTCTTTACTCTGAAAATACACATATGATAGCACTGCAAAGATAACAAACCGAGCCACAAGATGTACCCATATGTTATCAACACAAATGATAGTCACCAGTTTTGAGTGCAGAAACCAAGAGTATAGTGAGAGGGGGAAAGCATGGGGCAGGCGATGAGGGAAGAGAGGAAAACAGAACTGTTTATACCTTTACCTAAGACCAACCTCTGCCTGGGAAATGGCAGGCTCGGTTCTCACTTCTGCTAAGGCTGAGGCTGGGAAGCCCCACTGCACATTATTGGTTCTTTTCAAAGAAGCCAGAATCTCTTAGACACTGCCTGATCCATCTCAGGCGCTGGCAAGCCCAGTGGAACAGCCAGGTGGCTGGAGCTGCACCCAGGGGACTCAGAAGGGGAAGTGAGGCTGCGGTCTATGCAAAAATAAACCTGAACACTCGGGTGCCCTGAAACCACTCCATGTCCAACAAGAGCCAAAGCTGCAGACCAGAGCTGGTTGCCTCCTCACTCTTTCTTTCCTCTTCCATGTCCTTCTCTCCTGACATTTTAACCCTCCAGAGAAGCTGCTGACATTATTTTCAAGTGCTGACTGCTGGGGGGCCTAGCACCCTGCTACTGACAGGGAAGCACCCAGCCCTATATGGTTTATCAGGAAATGGTAGGTCTGGTGAGGCCATTTGCCTTCCAAGGGACAAAGGTAAAAGTCACAAAAGCAATCAGCATAATAAAAATCATCACTTCCTTCCTGGGATGTCTCAGGAGGGTAACAGCTTTCTCTGGGGAGCTAGAAAGGCTCCAACAAAATGTGTCTCCCTCCCTCAGCCTGCTCCAGGCCACAGGTCTAGCCTTATGGGGTTCTCTAAAAAGGCAGCATCTCTGTTTTCCTAACTCCCCATCCCCTCCAACTGGAAAGCACAGCCAACATACGCCACACACTAAAATGCATCGCCCTGCATGGCAGGCAGTACTCCAGCTGCACACACGTAGCATGTGTGGCCCTATCTCATCATGTAACACCTGAACCTCTTCTACTGCAATCATGCCAGTGTTCTTCTTTCCTCTGGCCTCAAGGCAATGGCCCCTGTTGAAACCTGTGTATAACTAATGCTCCAAAACCCTCTGTCTTCTGCCTGCACCAAACCTCTGGTGGTCCCAAGCATCACCCTTCCTGCCTTGGACTCTTCAGGCTCCAGGTGTAAGCAGTTAGTTGCTTGCCACAATCCACAACTATCAGGAAGGAAGACATAAGCCACTTGTACGCATCTGTGCCCTGAAGGTGGGAGGAGCCGGAAGGAGCTGCAAAGGGAGAGTCCAGAGCACTACAGAGCAGCTTCAAGGTGTGGCTGCTGCCACACAGAGATAATGTAGAGATCTAACAGTCATAACTAGGATTAAACATGGCCTGACAAAGTGAGCAAACAAGCGGCATTTGCTTCTTGCCAGGCAGGGATGCACAGATGTATCCAGAGGGGAGGTGGCACAATCAGCAATCAGGCCCTGCAGGGAGCTCCTCCGCTTTCAGAAATCCAGAGGGAAGTGAGCAGAGGAACCAGGACACCTGTAGAGCCTCTCAGACCAGTCCTGACGAGCCACAGGAAGGCAACAGGAGGGGAGGGGAACCAAGACCAACTGTGTGTCCCACAAAGCCAGTTCCCTCTGCTGCTTTCTCTTGGTTTTTATGGGGTAGGGAACAGCTCACTCGCCCTGCAGTTAGGTAAGAGAGGGGAGTTTGCACTGAACTGCAGCTTCACTCTCAGATCATTAGGCAGGACTGATGCATAACCAGCATGGACCAGTAATGACTATTCTGATTATTACTTTTTTAAATTCTCTGCACCAGCTAATAAATAGCCATCACTGGGGAAACCCTGCAGTGACTTCTCCTAAAGTCCTAAAGGCAGGGCCCCTAGCCCAGAACCTCCTGCCAATTTAGCAACTAAAAGATTAATTCCTGGCCTACCAGGGAGCCTCCTGGGTGCAGCTCCCTTCAGACAGTATGTTTTGATTGGTCAGGGCCTCAGCCAGACCAGTTGCTACATATTTTTAATGCCCCTTATAGGAGACTATAGGCAACCTGAGAAGCCAGCAGTGGAGCCCTGGATGAAGGCTTTTGTGGGTCTCCTTCATTGAGCCCATTCTGGATAAGCAGAAAGTAGCAACTCCCCTTAGGTCAGAAAACTTCCACTACTAACAAGTGTTTCTGCAAAGGGTCCCTCCCTTGAAGAAGCCATTCAGCTCTAGAAAGAAGCTAGGCAACATAAGAGGGGTAGAAAGCAATCAAACACAACTCTCAGAGCTAAGAGCTACCAGACCAGCAGGAAAGCCTTGCTGGCTGCTGGGTTCCTGCCCTCCCTCTCCATCTGCCTGACAGCCCAGTGTCAAAGCCTCCTTGAGTCCAACTCCCTGGGGGTTCTGACCCAAGAAACAAAGCCTCCAGGCATGCCACCTGGGAAAACCAAGCAGGAGGCACAGCCATATCTGCTGCCCTGGTTTTCTTTTCTGTATTCATGTAGGATCGGAGGAAGGGAAAGAGGAATGCACAAACACAGTTATGTCTGCACACATCCACGCACACGCACCACAAGTCCAGCAGCGGCTCTTGGAAACTGTGGAGTACACTGCCATGCAAGTCCCCAAGTAGCTGGGAAACATTTTTGCCATGAGTGAGTTAGGCAATTTATCGGTTGGCAGATTTCCTGTGGTTTAACCTACCTCTTGTTTGTCTGGAAATCCTGCCTGACCAGTACTTGCCTGCCTGATTACACAAAGCCACCCTGAGAACTGTACTGTCAGTTTCCCAGGTGAGCAGAAACACAGTTCGTGACCACCAGTCATGCTGCAAAGATCATGCATGAAGGGCTCCATCTCCCAGCACCCATTCAGAGCAGCCGTCTTCCCAAATATAGACCTGTGAGATCTGAACTGTCTGAGCAGCAGCTTCCTTACCCGCTTGTTGTCCGCAGGACTGTGGTAGAACTGGGCAATCACAGCTTCACTGGTATTTCCTAGGCCAAAGTTCAGTTTCTCTGAAATCCTACTGAATGATTTTCCATAGTCGTAAGACACGTACACCTGGAATACAGAGGGGGAGAAGAAGAGGAAAAGAGGGGGCTGAGGAATCGTGCAGAAAGACCACTGTTCTTCCCGGCATCCCACTCTGGATCCTGCGCATCATTCCCACTGGGTCCCTGACAATGTGAATTACTGATGTTAGCAGACAGCCCACAAAAGGAAAGCAGAGCGCCTCTGTATCTGTCCCCAAGCTTGTGGGAGACAGAAAGCACAGAAGGGCTGCCGCCACCTCTGCCTGTAGTGTGTTGGCCTCTTTTCTGAGGCAAAAAGTCCCCGAAGCATGGGACAAACACATAAACAGTAACATCCCCATTATGTCCAGGTTAAGTATTTAATAAATTATATCCAGAGGGAGAGAGAACGTGCTCTTCTGAAGGGTAAAAGGTTGGATATTTGTTTTGCCATTTATGGAAATGAATGCAGAATGGCAATCTAATTCCCCATGCCTCTGCTGGGAAGTTCACTTCTTAGAACATGCCATGCTCACAGAAAGAAAGCCTTCACAGGCCTCCATGACATGAAAGAGTCCTAAGTAATTAAATATGCACAGAGGTGTGGTTCATGGTAGAAGACTTGCCAAGCACGCTTGAAGCCCAGGGTTCCCTCCCCGGCACTGAGATAAAGAAGCAGTAGCAGCATCCCTTTTGCACTAGTTTTTTGTGATTCTGAGATATGGGAGATGACAGCAGCAGCAGGATCCATGTCCAGGCTGACAAAACTTGCTTCTTGCTGCCTCCTGGTTTCTCCCAGTGCAGTAACCGCATTGATGAAACAAAGAACAATCACCATTCACTGAGTGCTTACTATGTGCAGAGATGGTACTAACCTCTTCCAATAAACAAGCTCAGGGAACTCTCACAACAATCCTATGGCAAATGCAATTGTTAAAATCATTTTACGAAGAAGACAACAAGGGCTTATGATATTAGGTACTTGCCACAGTCATAACAAAGAAAGTACACAGTAGATTGGGACCCGACTCAGACTCTCTGCCTTCCAAGCTAGCAATCCCAAAGCCATGATCATCTCAAGTCATGGAGACCAGCATGGACGCCGTCAGATAAAACAGACCTAGACTGGACTACCTATGAGACATGAAAAGTTGTTAGGATAATCAAGAGTCTAAAAAAACAAACCTGGTAGATGACTGTGACAGTGATAATAACTCAGTCATTTTTCAAATGATTTGTGGGAAAGAGAATAGAGGGACACACTAAAGAAAAATGTCAGGTGAATCCCAAGAAGAATGAGAATTACTGTACAAATTCCAAAAAGTATATGGCCAACCATTCCCATTTTATTCCATAGCAAACATGACTTGAGGGTTTCACAAGAGCCAAGAACTATGCCCGGCACCAGAAGTAGTAATGAAGACTAATGAAAGACATGGACAGATGGGCATGTAAACATGTGGATGTTTGCTCATACACCCTGAGTAAACAATGAAAACACAGCAGGGCTGTACACAGGAACTGAGAGCTCATGAGGGTCATTAACATGTAATAGAAGTCAAGGTTAGAAGCAGCTAAGACAGAGAGGCTCTGCCTTTTTCTGGGTCACCATGAAAGGAACTACTAGTAATGCATGGCCTATGTACCCAATGACCAAACACACAATAAGGGGCTGCTACAAAAGCAGCTTAGGGAATTTAGCAGTTGAAAGCTCATAGATAATTTGAGTGGGCAAAAAGACAAAGTGGGACTTTCTCACTTCAAATTCCTAGGCTGAAAATGAACACCAAGTCCCAAGTAGGTTCAGAAGTGCACAGTAAACTAATGACTTCTCAAACAAAGAGTTAAGGCCCTTCCTGGCTCCAAAATCTCATAACTTGATAATACACTATCATTTAGTTCTTGAGAGACAAAAATGTGACATATTTACACTGGGTAGCATTTTCCAGTATCCAATACTCTTTGTATTACCATTTATCTCTCTTCCTCTTTAAAAATCCCACAAGTTAGTTTTACCTTGAGGGCATCTGGAACATACCAAGTAGTCACCAAAGACCTCTGCAAAGAATGATTTATAAACCAAAGAGCAATTAAATGAATGTGTCAAATAAATAAACAAACAAAAAAGTGAACTGAATGAATCAGTGAGTGACAGAGAATATAATTGTCCTTCTGTATCCACAGGGGACTGGTTCCAGGACCCCATGGCCACTAAAATCCGGATGGTTAAGATCCTTATATTAAACAGAGTAGTATTTGCACATCACCTACCCATGTCCTCTGTCTATTCTCAATTGTCTCTCGAGTACTTATACTACCTAAGACAATGCAATGGCTATGTAAATAGTTATCATACAAGGAAGGTGTATGCATGTTCGGTACAGATGCAATTTTTTTCTATCATTTTCAATTTCCAGTTGGCTAAATCATAAATGCAGAACTCACAGATATGGATGGTTGACTATCATGATTTCCATTTAAGAAAAAACAAAAACTAAGACTGTTACAAGAGAATGACTAGCCCAGGGTGTTATTGTTAGTAGATTAAAAACATTATGTCACTTTTTAACAGTTCCAACACAGTCATCTTCTCAGTCTGCAAACCACAGACTGTGAATTCATGGAGAATGTTCCCCTCTCGGTATTTTCATTACACTCTACACCAAATGACAGTCGCAGCACTGGAAGAAGCGCCAGCCAGTAAGAAAGAGAGGACCTGCTCCAGCGAAGTACAGAGCCTTTCCTACCTGGATTCTCAGCTACTGTTCCCACTGTGCAGTGGGAGGCAAAACCATTCTTACTATCAAAAAGCTCTGTCTTATTCCCCACCCCCAGCAAGCAAAGCCCATCTCTTGGGTCTTACGCTTATTTGAAGTTAAGAGTAGGTACAGGCCACCTACTTGGCAGACAGAGGCCGGAGAGTTGCAAGTTTGAGGCTAGCCTAGGCAACTCAGCAAAATCCTGTCTCAAAAATAAAAAGGGCTGGGGATGTAGCTCAGTGGTTGAATGCCCCTGGGTTGATCCCCAATTCTGGGGAAGTGGGTGGGAAGTAAATACATAAGGGTCTATCCTAGACCTGAAGGCAATCATAGTTGCTCATCAACTTGCCTTGCTCTCTCCAGGTTGAACAATTCCAACATGGTATTTTTGTCCTACCCTCATAATTCTAATTTCTATTTGATAGACACAGACCATAAGCACCGAAGGGCAAATGCCAGGCAGAAGAATGGGGCAGTTATCTACTTGTCTCTACACACACTAGCATACAGAAGGCCTTGACAGTTCTGAGTTAAACTTCAGTGGGCTGATGGCTTTAAGGACTCCACACTGCACCTGCAAATGTGACTTCTGACTCAAGCTGTCTTTGTCCACAGCAGCAAGGTACTGCTGACTCACTGCCCACTGTCATCTCCAGGTACACTAGAGCTGACACCCCATACTCCCTCTTCCAGGGCTTCCACAGTCTGTTTCCATCCAGACACAGCTTTCTGCACTAATTAGCCCTCTCTGACCTCAATACGACACTGTGTTCCCTGTAGAATAAAATTTAACATGGGAGGAATTGCTAAGCTGCCCATAGTTGCTAGTTACATCATTTTCTTTCCTACAATGTTAGTCCTCTGAAGTGCACAGCTTAAAACTCTTTTCCTTATACTTTAAAGCTAAACAATAATAATAACGGTGGGGGGGAAAAATGTACAGAAAACATCTCCACATCTGGCACCTTTCCTAGTCTTATACAGCACTGCTTCTCAAATTTTAATGTGCTTACAAATTACCACCCAGCAGGACACTGGCCAAGTACAGGTTCTGATTCAAAAAGTCTGGGTGGGATCTGAGAGTATGCATTTCTAAGCAGCTCCCAAAAAATCCTCATGTGGTCCATACAGCACACTTTGGCTAGCAAGGCACTGTCTCAGTGATAAACTGCTCTAGTTTGGACCCTGAAAGTCCCCAAAGGCCTGTGTGTTAAAGGCTTGGTGGTATGACAGGGAAGTAGTGGAATTTTAAGAGGCAGGCCCTCACGGGAGGTCTTCAGATCACTGCAGGTGTGTCCTTGAGGGGATTCGGAGGCCCTGGTCCCCTCCTCACTGTCTTTGTCCCCTGGCTCCTGATGTGGTTTTGTTCCAACATTTATTCCCTGCTTCTGTCATCCAGTAAGTACACCTATCCCAAACCTAAAAACAATGGTGACAGCAATCATAGACTGAAACCTTCAAAACTGTGAGCCAAAATAAACCTTTTCTCTTTAGATGTTATCACAGGTATTTTGCTATAGTAACACAAAGCTGACTAACACAGTGACCAATAGGAAGTTTAAAAAAAAAAAAAAAAAACACTAGCCCAGGAGCAGAGTACTAATGAACATCAGAGCCAGGATTCCAAGCCAGGTGTTCCAATTTCAGAGCCTATGTTCAGCCAGATACCAGTCTCTCAGGGGCTACCATGTTCTGTTCTATTAATAAGGACTGCTCCTGCAAACCACTCAAATTTGGAAGGGACAAATCAGAACATCGCACTACTATAGCATGACTAAGGAGTCAAGGGCAGTGAGTTCTATCATTCAGCATTCACACATCTTCCCAGCTGAGCCTGATCTTTTTGTTTTGTTTTGCTTTTTTGAGACAGGGTCTTACTCCGTGTAGTTCAGGCTGGACTTGAACCCACTATGTAGTGCAGGCTGGCCTCAGACTCCCCAGGGATTACAAGTGTATGCCACCACACCCAGAAATCCTGACCTTCTGATGGATAGTGTCTCTAAGTAGTTCTTTGGCTAATTATACTGCAACTAAGAACTTTGCAAAATACAACACAAGAAAACAGAAATAGGAAATGTCAAGATAAATTACATCTATTGTTCCATTTCATCACCTTACCCTAGATAAAGATCAGTGTTTCTTATACAATCACACTGGCACAAATTCATTAGGTGATAATTACTTTTTTTTCCTGCTTAAGAGCAAATTATCTGAGCTTCCAGCTTCCAGACCCATCCTATTTCATACACTAAATATGCATGACCTTGGCCATTTCCCACAGTTCACACAGGCCCTTATTTGTATAAATTCTTTCCCTTTAGACTTCTAATGGGGCCTTATGAACCAACCTTGTAGTCTTCTTTAAAAGAAAAGTTGGATTGTTGCTCCTCCGACACCACCAACTCCGCCTGAGTCACAGTTTATTTTTGCATTAACTTTTCACATCAGAACATCTCAGTTTCATCTGCCAATTCTTTAATGTAGTTTGTATACAGATGGAGGAAATTTCTGCCATCCCTATTTATTAACTCTGGGCATTACATCTCCTTTCCATTTAATCTGATATTCCATTCCAAAATAATTAATCACTTCAAATGTTCAATAGGCTCTTAGTATGACATACCCCAATATTTAGACAAAGTAAGGTAAGAGTGAAACTGGATAGACCAGCAATATTTAAAATCACCAACCCTTCTGGTTCACCCAGGACTGGAGGGACAGGGGGTTCTAGGACATGAGCCTCTCATTGTTAAGCCCAGAGAAGTGGGTCATTTAGTTATATGACAGCCTTATACACTAAATACATGACAAAGTCTTCATCTCATCACCCCCAAACTTACCCACGGACATGCTGAGTCACTCCATGTGAATCTTTATGCCTCTAAGCTCCTACCTGTCCAGCAAAACTATGAAATAAGTATTAAGTTGTCTTACCTAACTTGCAAATATTCGTATATTCATTTATTTATTTCCTGGTCAAAGAACTTTTTAAAGCATAAAAACCCTGTAGAGGATTTATTAACATGGTCGAGCCCAGCGCTGGCTCCTGTGTCCTGGGGGGATACACAGAAACAGTGCTGTTCTGAACACATGCACAGGCACCTATAGAGTATCACAAGGCCAGTAGGCATTCCTATGTGGCTGCCTGTGACCATAGCTGCTGCTTGTAAACCCTGATCACATTTGGAAACTGACCAGAGTCATTGCTCTAAACTACTCTAGCCCTGCTCCAGAGCACTCTACCCAGACCAGCTGTCAATTGCTGTGGTTCCCATATATCATGGCTCTAAACCCACCCAGGGCAAAGCTACCCATCATTACAGCCAGCCATTTTTTGGCCCTCCCTGTCTGTGGCTGCCTGATTCAATTCACCAGACATAGCTCAAGACTCCCTCTGGTCACCTCCCTCTAAATACATCCAACCCAGATATAAAAGAGGGACATCACGGAGACCAAACCTCCATTCAAGAATTGCAAGTATATTCTTAAGGCTGGGTAAAATGCCAGCAAATCCACCAGGTTTCCTCTGGCCACAACACAGGGTAACCAATGCTCAGTATATTATTCCGTCCAGGGCTTCACCCTTATCACCATAGCAGAACCCCATATGGGGTAGAGGAGATTCCTCCTGCCCACAAGGAGAAATCTGGAACACTGGTGTACAGACTTGAGGCCCAAGGGCCACCTCTGACCCTCTCTTGTATCTTCTTGGCCCAGACGATGTTTGTAAAATTATACGTTAGCTGCCAACTTGGAACACTCAGCAGTTCCACATGAACATCCAGACCTCTGGGTTTCTCTTGAAAAAATTAGCCCTGGCAATACTAGATTCAGCCTCCTAGATGCAGTCAGAGCCTAGAGCTGATGAGCAACAGCCCCTCACTTCTGCCTAATGCCTCTCTATCACAAACATTAAGTACCAACTGCCACATTCAAATTAAGACACAGGGGAATGTTTCTTGACCCTGGATCTCTATCAAAACTGGGGAGACAGTCTATCATCCAAGCAGGTCACAGACTTGAAGAAAAATAGGACAACCCTTTTCTCTCTGTGGATATAAAGAGTGTTGTGAACTTAGAGCTGGCTTCCTTCCCCTCCTTTACCTGTCTTCTTACAGGTTTGTAACTCTTCCTACTTCTCAGTCTGTTGGCTCAGATAAAGTGAGTTTGTATCCCTTGGTCTCCTATCTTTTAAGCATTTAATCTATTAAACATAGTGGCCAATGGTGGAAATTTTTTATTTTTTTGCGGTACTGGGGATCGAACTCAGGACCCTGCGCTTGCTAGGCAAGCGCTTGTTCCACTGAGCTATATCCCCAGCCCCCATGGTGGAAATTTTAAAAAATGAAAGCATCCATTTCAACAGTTCATCCAACTGTCATGGGTTAGAATACATGGGCACATACAAAAAACCACTTGGGAGGGTAAACAAATTGTTCAGCAGATACATTAATCCAGATGACCTAGAACTTCACAAAAACAATCACACATTGCACACATCTGCTTGGAACACAAACTTCACCCTCTATGTTCAGGAAACAAGGAATATGAGTATTATCTCCCTGACTCTTCCCTGTCATATAATTCACCCCAGCCATCCTCTAATTACCCACTATTTTTTCTGGCATGATAATGTCAGAGGATCAGAAAGGGCATGCTGAGGGCACCAAGGAGCCCCAGAGCAACACAAATACTTACATCACTGCTCTTGGGCCTCGCCAACGCCAAGCTGTCCCGGGCCAAGGCCACAATGACGTTGCTTTTCTCTCCGGCCCAGTGCACTACCATCTGATTGTGGGAGTCATTCAGACTGACCTGAAAGAGACAAACACAGGAATCAGGAGCCATGGAGGGTGACAGCTGTACACATTCAAAATCAAGATCTCCCCTCCTCTGTCACTCAGAAATGACAGGATTCTGAGATGCAAAATATTGGGCCAGAGTGGCCTATTCTCCCCACTGTGGATACTCTATCAGACTCAACTTCTCAAGAAGAAACACCACTCCCCTCGTTGCATTCAGTTGTATTTTGTGTGTAGTTGGACCGCAGAAAATCTTAGGGTTTCATTGGCATAACCTATTCTTTTGCTTTACTCTCATCCTTCATAACATCAATTTCATTACTCTGAGCCTTACTCCACGTGTGCGACATACACTTGAAAGAGCCTACAGCAAAGCACTGAAATATCTCTCTTAAACTTCCCAGAAGTCAGAAGGGGGAGGGAAGAGTGATAAAAGATGGTGGGTGCACAAGAGCATCTGGACAGCGTGAACAGTGGTGCCGGCCCCACAGGCACAAAGCCCTGGGTACAAAAACAACAGCAACAACAAAGCAGCTGGATAGAAGTGATGGCTTCTAACGTTCTGTAGCAAAGTGGGGTAACTGTGATGGAGAAATATTAATTGTGCGTTTCAAAGTATCTAGAAGAGAAGATTTTGAATGTTCTCAACACAAAGAAATGATAAATATTTAAGGTGATGAAGAGGCCAGTTACCTGGAAATCCCAGTTACCTGACTGTTACATGCTGTTTACATCTATTGAAATATCACACTGTACCCCATAACTATATAATTAAGTATTCATAAAAATTATCTTAAATATTTTACAGAAGTCAACAAAATGGCCTTTGGGTTATTGCTTAAACAGTAGTTCCCAGACTTTTTGTAAACCAGTAAAATAAAAATAGATGAGGAATGTCAACAGAGGATTGGATATTCATTTCTAGGTTACCAGCTAAAGGCATGAACAAAACCAGTCATGGTATCAGAAGTTAACTAGCTGTTTTCTGTTTTCTTCCTCTACTTCATGAGGACACCATGGACTCATCAGGTTCTGTGGCTGCAAGATGAGGCCCTGGGATCAAGGGTGGTCAGGGCCACCACAGGCCTGGCCCACACACAGTCCCATTTTCTTTCCCTGTCTGGACACAGGCTGCAAGCAAAGGACCCCAAAGCCTTAGAACAGTGATGGTGAACCTTTTGGAGCTTTGAATGATACCAACAGCCTGCTACAGGATGCGTGCCATAGGTTTGCCACCACTGCCCTAGAACACAGCAAGGCCAGAGCACACACAGAAGGAGCCTGTGTCTCGGAGAAAGTAATCCTCTGATCAGTCACACCTTGAACTTCTCAGATGCAGGCGATCTAGTTATACCACTGAGGTCTGGGATTCATTTGTTAAAACCAAGAAAGGATATAATCTCAGAATAAAGTTCTCTTAGATGACTTTTTTGCCATATGGAAAAATAACTACATCACTTTTGTTTTCCTTCTTTCAACATCCCATCTGTCTGCTGTGCCAGCTTAAGCACATGCTCTTATTTTGCTGTACACTGATGGACACCAGTTCAAGGACCGACACTTTAGGACACCTGAATTATTCACCGGACCTGTATGGAAAACAACTGTGTGAGGGTACTACCAAACCTTCTGGTAGTTGGTACAACGTGCAGAAGCAGGACAAAGCCCCCAAATCAGGAGCATGTGCCATCTCTTATTGAGTAATGTCTGAGATAAGCCTATTTCACCAGCCACTTCGGTTGTCATGGGCACACTGGACAGAAAATTGAGCTTTGGGGACTCAGAGATGCCTCCTGAGGGTCCAGCCTGGACAGCATACCCCATCTACTCCACCACCAATTCTTGAACTCATGAAGTTCCGGGCTAACCTGTCCTTAGAGCTGTTCTTTTAGCACAGCTCTGCGGCAGAAGACTCTCCCCTATACCTCCTTTCTCCATCCTTCCTTCCCTTCCTCCCTCACCACGCCCTAACTTTCCCCACCTATTCCTTCAGAGGCTCTTAGATGTCACAGGATGACAAGCACCTGGGCCACAAATTTGGCAGCCAGACCAACCAAGGAGCTAATCCATAATGACTCTGCTTTGGGCTTTAAGCACCTGCATCTAATTTGACCCAGGGTCCAAACTCTTTTCCAAAGCATTTGAAATAAGACCTCTCTAAAGAAAAAGCCCCTTGATATTTTTTAGGAAAATATGCCATTCCAAAAAATCACTTCTCACTCCTGACAGATAAGTCCAGGCAAGCATAAGCAGAGAAGTGCAAATAAAAACTATACATTATTTAACCCGGGATACTACCAGCAGAAAGCAGCTAAGGGTATCTCCCTGGGCCACTGAAGCCTTCCTCCAACCTTCCCTTCCCCCATGCTCCTTCCAGCCAGGGCTTCTGGGAAGAATCTGGAAGCATTTGTGGATGAGAAGCCCACTAGCTCAGGCACCCTGGGAATTGAGGCTACCATCTTCTCCCCTACCAAACCACCCTCATCTTTGGACCCAAAGAGGAATAAATAGAGAACTATACAAATGTCAGTACAATAAAGGATTAAGAACCTGTAAGAGCCGCTCAAGTTCACTGGGGTCTGGGATGAAAAAAGTCCACTCGTGTCCAACCTGGGCATCCTCAAAGGCGCGGTCAAAGCACCCCCTCTGGCAGGTAACAATCAGATGATGCTTTGAAAAAGCTACAAAGCTTTCAGGGATCAGAGTGGGGAAGAGGTCTGAAAACAACTTGCTGAAGTCTTTCTACACAGACGAGATGAGATTACGAGGCCTCCCGTAATCATTCCAAGGGGAGAGAGATGAGATGAGTACAAGACAAGCATCAAAACATCCAAAGGCTTTTTTTTTTAAATAAAGAAAGGCTGCAGAAGGCAAGCTTGGTGAAACACCTACTTAGAAAAAAAACAAGGCTTTTCTATTACAAGTCTGCTTTTTTTTTTTTTTCTAAGAGCCGGCTGAAAAACGGCAGCCCAGTGGAGGGAAAGAAAAGTATCCTTGGCAAGAAACAACTTGTCTGAGGGCCACCAGGCACTCACACAAACCGTTCTGCTCCTTGCCTTGGCGAGAAGTCAGGCACATCCTGGTCATGAGAACAACTCCCCAGTGAAGCAGGCTGATCCCCATGGCAGCCCAGGGGCCCATCCCCCAGAGCACATGACCAGAACAGTTGCAGGAATCAATGCACTCAGAGGATGACAAGAGGCTACCAGGCCATCATTTTTATTAAAGCCAAGACACGCAGTCTGCTCTCGGGCTTCACCTTCCTCCTCTCTATCCCTACCCCTAGTCTCAAGCAACCAAGAAACCAGCAGCAGCGCCTGTAATGAAGAACAGCCCATAGGTCGCTGGCTAGATCCTTTACTTAAAGAGGTGGTTTCCTGTTTGTTTGGGTCCTTTTCCCTTCCAGGCATCTCCTTCTCCAGGCTCGCTCATCACCAACCCTCTGAGCAGCTGCAGGACTCTAGATCTCTCAAATCATCCTCTCTCCCACTCTGGTCCCACAGAGGGATCCAGAAGACACGGGCCTGGGAGGGGGTGGAAGGAAGTGGAAGCGTGGCTTTTCTAGGAACATAACCTTGACGTGAAGACGGTTATAATCACAACCCCCAGGCATGAACAACCATCTCTCTCCCATCTCTGGCTCACAAGATGGAGCTTGATAAATAACACACAATTAACTGGAGCTGTAAGGGCCACAGGGAGGGGTCCAGTGTCTCCCCCGAAAGGCAGATACATCTCTGATCAGCACCTGCATCAGGAACCACAGGCAGGGCCTGGGACCTGCTTCAAGCCTATGCTAGGTTCACAGGCAGGTGGTTAAGGTAATACCTGGGGGGCTGGAGGTACAGCTCAGTGGGGTAAGTGCTTGCCGCTAAGCACTAAGGCCCTGAGTTCCATCCCCGGTCCCGAAAAAAAAAAAAAAAGGAATGGAAGGTAATACCTGGGGTTGCTGGTCTAGGATCAGAAGCACTTGAGGCCTACCCAGCCCTACTGATTCTTCAACCCTCTGAATAGAGCTGAGGATGGACCTATGACTAAATCAGAGGGGGATGGGGAAGGATCTGTCTTTGGGGATTTGGTGTGGTTGTTAAGACTTTACATTGCACTGATACATGCTTCAGTGTGGATGAGTCTCACAAACAATATGCTAAATGAAAGAAGCCCAACACAAAAGGTCACATATTGCATGATTCCATTTATATGAATTATCCAGGAGAGGTGAATCCACACAGACAGAAAGTAGATTAGTGGTTGTCAGGGAAAGGCAAGAGGAGGGAGTAGCTGTAAGGGGTTTTCTTTGAGAGTGGTGAAAATATTTTGGAACTAAACAGAGCTAGTGGTTGCATAATATATACATGCACTAAATGCCACTGAAGTGTACTCTTTACAATGATTAATGTTATGTAAATATCCCCTACACCTTTCAAGTATGGACCCAGTACCTAGGAACTCTCACTCTCAAGAGGTGCTTCTTTCATTTCGTCTCATCTCTAGCCCTCCTGCTACCAATATATGCAGCTAGAATGAGTCATAGAGAAGGCGGCGGGCTGAGGATTGGGTCTCTGGCCAAAGCAATCCTTCAAAACACTGTCAGCAGCATCTGCAGAACCATAGCATCGGCATAAGCCTGGCTGTCTCCAGCTGGAGCGATGACCACAGGCTCAGGGCTAGCACTCAATGCCAGCTCATGGCAGTCATCACCACCCACACCTTGACACACCTTGGTCTTTATCAAACATCACCTCCCACACCTAGTTGTCTCTCAGCTCCCCAGCATGCCCTGGAGAACCAAAGAGGTAAAATGATCTGCCTCCTATTATTCAGAGTAGGAAGAAGAATCTGCTGCCACCCAATCCTCCAGCTCAGGGCTGTTATAAATAAAAGGAAGGAAATAAATTGCATGTTGCATAAAGGTACTGATTACTCATGCATTCACTTATCAGTGAAGTATGCACTAAGGTGCCAGGCATACCCTATAGGCTTCTCAAATATAATACAGATAACAGTTCTGGGGAAAATTAGTATTGTAAGTCTGAAACAACAAGGAGAATTTTCCAAGAAAACCACTGAAGACAGACTATAAGATCGTTGAAGCTTATTCAAGAAGAAGGGGCCCTTCACTGAATGGGTCAGAAATGTTCTCTCCATTCATTTTTTTCCTGCTCTTACCTCCTTCTTATTGGTCAGCCCAAAGCTCAGGATGTCCTAGACACCCACGGCTTGACGTCCTCATGCCTCCCACACAGCTTCTTTCCAGAACACAGTATGAGCGTTACAAACAAGGCAGTCTGGCTCATTTCTCAGCTGCACTAGCAGTGAAATACAAAGAAGCATTTTTTAAATTCTACAATGAACTATAAAACAAATATCCCATCCTTCAACTCTGAGAACAGAGGTAGCCACTAAATGCGCAGAACGATATGATACTATGGGCCTGGCAGAAACCAAAGACAGACTCCCCAGGTCCAAGAACAGCAAGGTTTTTCTCAAACCATGCGACCTAAATGCTAGGCATGCAAATCACCTCCCAGTATCCCTTCCCAAGACAGTGTTCTCTCTATATTTAGAAAGCTCATTACCCTCCCGGACTCACCCCCTCAGGAGAGCTGAAATCTAGTTTATCAGGGCTCCCCGAAGACGGCGAGGTTGGAGAATCTCGGAATATACACTTGACTTTGTACCGGCCCAAGATCCTCCCATCACCCACAGAACTCATTACCACTCTCCTCACCAAGTTGCGCTGCCCATTTTATAGATGCGAGAACAAAACAAGAATGCCCTTGACTGAAGTTTAGCATCTCAACTGATTTTTTCTTTTAAAATGCCTTTTCCTTCCTCTTTGCAAAAGAATGAGAAGCATATTCTCACTGACTCACAGTTCAGACAATGTTATTCCTCACTGACCCAAGGGTGGACCTTAGGGGCCGGCCACACCTTGCAGGTGGCCAATCATTCAGCAATGACACGTGATGTTCCAGGAGGGTTCCCTATAACGTAGCCTCTGCAAAAACGGAGGCACGAACACAACCGCCCCATCGCTTACTGGCGGGTAGGAAATAGCAGAAGGTGCCAGAGCCACAAGGAAGCTCAGAGAACAGCCAGACGCAACTGCTACCTTTTCCTAGAGGTTTGCCTCAGAGAGCGGTGAGACAAGGGCTCCAGCAGTGCCTTAAAACACAGGCCGAGCGCCGGGCTGACAGCACAGCAAGCATCCCACAACTGCCTGCCTGCTGCCTTCCAGAGGTTCGCCTAAGAACCCAAAGCCATTACTAGGAGCTCTGAAGACAGTTTCAGACCACCTGCCCCTCCAGCAGTGCCTTAAAACACAGGCCGAGCGCCAGGCTGACAGCACAGCAAGCATCCCACAACTGCCTGCCTGCTGCCTTCCAGAGGTTCGCCTAAGAACCCAAAGCCATTACTAGGAGCTCTGAAGACAGTTTCAGACCACCTGCCCCCCCTGACTCCCCCATTTGGCTCCATGGCTTCACCATAAATAGCTCCCTTACTTTATTCACCCAATAAATATTTATTGAGCACTTACTATAAACCAGATGCCACACGAGGTGTTGGGAAAACAGCAGACTTCTAGACCCCCCCTCATGGCTCTTCAATTAGTACAGGAAACGAGCATTAAACAACAAATTCGACAAACAATGATAAAATTCCAGTTGTTAAACAGAGGGCTTAGGGGTGGGGAGCCAGGGACACTGCCGGGAAGACTCGACTTACTTGCTGCCTGACAGCACAAGGACAAGGAGGGAGGAATGGAGAGGTGGTGAGACAAGAGAACCCCACAACTAGGGGCAAAAAGAGCAAGATCAGCAACAGGGAGGCCCCTGGGACTCCATGCATTTGACAAGTGAAAAGATCAAGGGGCGCAGGAGACCCCAGAAGATGATGGATTATATGAGACTTTGGGTTTAATTTTTTTATAAGGGGGCATTTCACAGCAACAGCAGTGGCCAAAAACAAAACAAACCCCTGTGGATCAGCGGGGCATAGTGGTACACATCTGTGATCCTGGCTATTCAGGAAGCTGAGGCAGGAGGACTACAAATTCAAGGCCAGCTTAAGCAACTTAATAAGACCCTGTCTCGCCAGGCACGGTGGCACATGCCTGTAATCCTTGCACTCAGGAGGCTGAGGCGGGGGGATTGTTGTGAGTTCAAGACCAGCCTGGGCTACATAAATGAGGTCGAGGCCAGCCTGAACTGCATAGCGAGATCCTGCCTCAAAAAGACAACAACAACAAAAAGATTCTGTCTTAAAATAAAAAGATAAAAGGGCTGGGGATGTAGCTCAGTAGTAGAGTATTTGCCCAGCATGTGTGAGGGCCAGCATTCAATCCCCAGCACTGCAAAAAAAAAGAGCTTCATATCTCTGCCTTAAAGAAAAGAATGAACTCCACTGTACCACTAGATTATGCAGGAGAGGCAGAGTCGTAGTAAATTTGAAGCAAGTCAGAGCCCTGGTCTGAGTGTCAGTTTCCACAGTTCATGGCTGTCTAACCTTGGGTAAGTCACTTCACGTTCTAAGCCACAATCTACCTCTCTGTGAAATGATATGCATAATAAGTCCTATCTTCCCGGGTTTGCAGGACTGTTGCTAGATGCAAATGAGATATAAACTATGAATGTATTTCATAATATCAACACCTATACACATCATTTCTTTTCATGTCCAAATGGCTCTCTACCAAAATAGGTCATTCTTCACAAAACGGCACACATAAAAAATTAACATTCACACCACCAGGGTTGGAACACAGACACTCAGGAGCTAGCAGTGACATAAATACAATGACAAAACACCACATGCTTGAGCCAATCTCAGAACTGGTGGCCAAGTGACATTTCCAGGCCGTCTTCCTCACACTCTGCTGTGGTGCTCAGGCACCTAGGGGAGGACTACCCAGGACTCCAGCACTCAGGTGACTCGGTCCTCTAACACTTTCCTTACCCCAAGGGAAAGCATTTCAACACTACACCCTTGAGCCAAAGGCCTCCCAAGTGGCTCTTTTCCCACAGTAGGACAGAAGCCACACATCACACTACTCAAAAAGGAACAGCATGTCAACCCTCAAAATGTGGCCAGTTTCTCAGGGACAGATGGCCTCCGTGTTACCAGGAGGGCCAGGCTACTGTCCAGAGCACCCTTCTGCTTGCCTCACTCTCCAACTTCGTTTTGGAAGCTCTATTGCTCTCCCATCAACTTCCCACCTCCACTCCTCAGGGCCCGTCTTCCAACCACTCAAGGCCTGCTTCCTGTGGTAACGCTCCTGTCACCAGCCCCGGAGGCACACGGTGCCAAATTCAGCAAACCCCATGCAGTTAACTGTAAGATTTTTTTTAACTACCCAGCGAGAGAATTTCAGAGAAATATACACAGATGAGGTAAGTAATAGGTAATGGGTTTCATGTTACTCAATTAATTGAGCACAGGTTTAAAAAGCTCGAATCCTCCCAAACACAGCCTGCTTCACAGGGCACTCCCCCAGCTCTGCTCTGTCCACACTCCATGCATTGGGGTCCTCTGCTGCGACCCTCAGGAAGCCCAACAGGTCAGCCTTGCCTTTCTCCCAGGTCCTAGGTCAGCCAACAGGGCTCTGTCTCACATGCCTCCTCTGAGCTAATGGAGAATGAGGTGCTTAGCTACCTAGGCCCTTCACCCTGGATATCGCAGACACCCACTTGAGTGTCTCCAGTGACAGTCCCTGAACTAGTCCCTCTCCCCAGGTGGCTTTTAACCCAAGCCCTCCAGGCACAATCAAATTAGGACGGAATTCACCTGAGTGACTCTAACATACTAAAATCCTGACTGAGGGCCCACTTATTGGTTCATACCCCCATTTATTCCTCAGGACAGCCACCATGGCCACTTTCCACCAGAACTCCCTCCGATCCAGTTATTAGGGAAATGGTTTCTACTCAACAGGTGACTCTCCTTGTAATAGCTGAAGCTCTACCAGCTACCGTCTTCGTTTCTTTTTAAATAAAAGGGCGGGGTAATAAAGAGCATGTCGGACCCTTCATGGCACAAAACGTATTTGATAAACGTACATCTTTTTATTGCCCTTGTCTGCCACTCAGATTTCGGATATAATCACATCAGCCTGCCTTTCTGAGAATTCGTAGCTGTGTTTTTAATCTAATTCAGGGGACTAGAGATAAATCATCGTGAAGGGTCCCGATTTTCCAAGCCAAGAGCCCGCAGCGGCAGCAACAGCAATGGCATGCTAAGCTGAAGGGCCAGCCAGGAGGGGGCGGGGGCTTGCATGCAGTGATGAAGACCACACGCCTCTATTGTTTGTCTTCGTGCCAGTCTGAAGGCTTGAAGGGATGAAAGACAGACCCGGCCGCATTGAGGTAAGTCAACAAGCACACAGGAAGCAAAGGTCAGGGGCGGGGAGATGGCTTCGCTGTTAAGGCAGTGTTTCCATCCTTCACTGTTACACAGAACGCACACATAGGTTCTGCATAGCACCTCAGCACAGCCCGCAAACCAGGGCTGTCTGTGACAGGCCAGGTTATAAAGGAAGGCACAGAGACGTGGCTGCCCTTGTGAATGGTCAGCCTTCAAGGCCTAAGCAACCAAAAGAAGAAGGCAACTATGCAGTGGCATCCCCCAAGATGACCTCTGTGCCCACCAGCACTCCATGGTTCCCTGATGGTACTCTCCATATCTAGGAAGAAGAGCCACTGTCTCCTGACCCTCAGTTTGACAGTCAGCAGCCTCTAAAACCCAAGGTTTATGAAGCCTTCAACTCTTGCTTTCACTCCCTATTTGTGAAGCGCACAGTGCAGGCCTTTGCTCTAACTTCTCTCCTGGATGAAATTGGGGTTGCCTCTGGCTGGGAAAGGAGGCCTCCTGTAACCCATCAGAGCCACACAGGCTATGCAAGAGCCAGAAGCCACATGTAGCTATTTACATGTTAATTTAATTGAAAGGAAGTAAAAGAACTCTTCAGTCACACTAGCCTCATTTTAAGCGCTAACTGGCTACATGTGGCTAGTGGACATACTAGACACACAGACACTAAACATTATTGCAAAAACACCTGGCCAACAGTGCTGTGTTGGGAGATCTGCCATGAGGTAAGGGACACAGGATGAACAAGCTCTTAGTAGCAGCACCATGGGCATGGATATACCATGACAATTAACAATTGCCCAAGGCTGGCTGTGTAGCTCAGTGGTAGAACATATGCTTAGCATGCAGAAGGTACTGGTTTTAATCCCCAGCACTCCTCCCCCAAAAAAGAACACAGAATGTGTGTGTGTGTATACAGGATCTATGTGGAATAACGTAGTATTGGACATATACAAGTATAGATAATTAAAAATGGCTCAGTGGATAATCAAACTTTGTATATTTTTAAATTCACTATTATGGATTTGAGTGTTATAAAGTCCTGTCTTCATAGAACCCACCCTCACATGCATAAAGCATTCCTCATGTTTCAGTTTAAAAACACAGCATCTCACAACAACATAACATGAAACCCAAATCTTGATCATGACCAGCAGCCTACCCTGCCTTCTCTGGGTTTTAGCATCATCAGCCACTTTGATGCTAGAAGGCTGCCTGGGCCACTTCTTCGAAGGCCCAAGGTCCACAGGTCAATAAACCAATAAATTAGGTCGAAATTAACTGTGGCTCATTCTAAATTGAGGGAAATTGATTTTTGCATGCACGTGGCTGGACTGACTATGCCATCTGCCCACGGATTCTGGTATGACTAGAAAATTCATAGGAAGGTCCCATTCTCATAAACAAAGAGAACACCTCCCCCGTCACCCAGACCACCTCTGGAGAAATACTAACCCCAAATTCTTTCAACCCAAAAGGTAATGCACTCTCTTTACTTTCCATCACATTTATTTAAATCTTAATAAATGAAGGAAAAGTCAATGTAACAGCCCAATACCATTCTATGCAGTCAACTCTCAACTATCTACATCTGAATTATTGTTGAATATTCTAAACTCCAAGCTGGTTTTCACTGAACACATTTATGCCAGCCATTTCCCCGGTCGGCAGCTCAAAGAATGCAAACTCCTTTTAATATTCACCTAAGCAAAATTTAATTAAAAAGGTAAACTGATGCTTTAAAAAAAAACAGACTAAATAAATAGTAAAAGGAAATTATTTAGGAGCATGTCTGCTCTCCTGATTCAAATGCCTCTGGGTCCCTCCATTACAGTGGACAGGGCAGGACTGGCTCCGTTTACCTCTGCCCTGGGGTTAAACAATGACACTACAAAGATGGCTGTGATCTCTACAGAGGAACACACTAAAATCTGACAAAGAACCATGCCTACAACATCCACCCTCTGCCTTAAGATTTTCATCGCTGTTAGGATCTACCTTGTGGATCCCGATTCTCAAAGCAATTTATTAAGCATACCATTAACTTCATTTTACAGAATATAATGAAAACACTCTCAAAAAGAACACAAGTTAAAGCCAATATACAGGATCTCTCTATTCTGATATGCTCACAGACCTGGGCCCTACATCTGTAAGGATGAGCAGGCTTCATAATGCTGCCCTCCTCACTCAGAAGAACCCTCCAGAGGATATGAGAGAGAAGGTTTCTTTCACCTTGCCTGGAGAAAGGTAGCCATCTGTTCTATACTGTGACACTTCAGGTAACATCCTGACTATTCTCAGTCAGGCCACAAATATATTTTAGAGCTAATGTTAAGCTTATTACCCATAACACCAGAGGCTACAGAAAGGCACTGATACTTCAAGCTTAAATTTTTGTGTATATGCATGTTACATATACATAGAATATTTCTGGAAGGATATACAAAAATCTGATGACAGTGGTTGCCAACTGAGAAGGGGCTGGGGATGAATAAGGGCAGGAAAGAGAGGGAAATATATTTGTCACTACAAACTCCTTGGTACCAATTTTGTTTCATAAACATACATTACCTACTGAAGGTCAGGTAAACAAATTGCATGGCTTCTCAGCTCATCCCTTCCATTTTCTTATTTATTTTTATCAGTACATGTTTGCAGTACGTAATGCTTACATTCATTGTGAGGAGTTGGTCCATCTACATAACACATTTTAACTCTTTTTTTACAACCCCCCCTATTCTCCTTTTCCCTCCTTCCCCTCCTCTCCACCTCTTGGTCCCCTTACCTCTTGCAAAAGTTCTATCATCCCTTTAATTCTCCATCTCACTCTTCTAAGGAGTCCTTTCCTCCACTTCTTCTACCACTCAAGGTCCCCGCTCTTCAGACTCAAAACATGCAAACTACTGATGAACCAAACAGTAGCCAGAGACAGGACTAAACTCAGTAAGGGAACCCAAGTGCAACCAGGACGTTTTTCAAGGTCACATCCCTTATTGAGCCAACCTAAGATGCCAAGCAAGTCCCTACCTACCTAGAAGCCAACTTAAAACAGCAAATGTTTTCCCTTCTCATCTTCATTTGAAAATACGCAGATCAAACACCCTAACATCAGAATCAACTAACCAATTTTTTTCCCAGGCAAATGTATCATGCAGGAATCTACACAGAAGAGATCTAAAGCCAAACAGTATTCTACCCCTAAAGAAGGGCCTTTGTCTCTGGGCCTTGTGCTGTAACAGACACTTGATTTTCAGCCTCAAATCAGGATACTGAATCCTCCCTGGCTTCTAAAATGCAAGAACTATGAAAAGAGAGTTTGTTGGAAGCAAAAATAAACCTGTAAATCCTGTTAGGCTTTGCGCTTCATTCCAAATGACTTTTCTCCCAAAACAATACCATTAGTACACACCAATATGATAGTCCTCTGAGGGATGACTCTGTAAAATAAATCCTACCTCTTCTATCAAAATAACTCCCAGGGAGCATAGGAAAACCATGGCTCCACCCCCCAAGGTCCAGGCCATCTGCATCCTCACCACTGAGCGAGCCAACTCATTTCACCATCCATTTGTGCACTCACCATGGTCCTCCTTATAAAAACACCTTTTATATAACTTGAATGTGCTCCCTACCCTTCGGGCTTCTTTTCTTCTCAGGTGTGCAGTTGGTCCACAGATATTCTTTAAGGGCCTCCCAGTGCCAGGAAACAGAGAGAAGAGCTAGATTCATGCCCTCCAGGAGTGCATAAGGCAGTGAAGCAAGTACCACACGGGGCAGTCAGGGCTGGAATCGAGCTCAAAGAACTCTTTCCACTGGACCCTGGGAATACCAAAAGGTGCTACATGACACTGAAGAATGAAGGCTCTCAGGCCAAGGCAAGAGCAGAGAACAACAAGGACAAAGCAAGCACGATGGCACAGAGGCAGGGAGACAACACGAGATCACAGCGGCGGGAACTATGGTGTCCGTCTTCTTAAACTTGGCCTTTTTAGGGAAACCTAACATAGATTTTCATTATTACAAACATTACCTCTCAGATATGATGTCAGAAGCCAGTCTCCCATTGCTAGAGATTTTCCTAGTTGACTTCACAAGTTAGCAGGGCAGAGGGAAAAGTATTGCTATGGACTCCAATGTAGGCTCTTTCTTCTCAAATACAAATATATCTTCCCAAAGCCTTCCTTTCCCTTCCTTCCCTTTCCCTGTCTCTTCAACTGGTGGCCTCCCACTCACCTCTCAGGCTGCCTGAAGGCAGGCTCTGCTTCCAGCCTTGATCTGTGCAGCCAGAGCAGAAGTCACAAAGCTGCAGACTGCCTGTGCCCCTTACCACTCCATCCCTGGACCCCCTCCTGTCACACAGCCCACTAATGCACCACTCTGCACCCAAGCTCACCGTTCCCATGTGGTACATTTACGTGCCTGTATTCGCATCTGCTTCATCTCCTCCTTAACTTGCAAGTGTCCCGAAAGCAGGGACAAAAATCTTATTCCCTACCTCCTCTCCACCCTCAGACCTCCATTCGGGAAAGACTACAATTATTTAGGTTTCAGTGTGGAAGGAGACCTGGGTGCGATGGCTCATGCTTATAATCTAAGCTACTCAGAAGACCAAGGCAGGAGGACGGCACATTCCAGGCCAGCCTGGTTAACTTAGTAAGACCTTGTCTCAAGAAAAGATTCTAAAGGGGGTTAGGGGGCTGTTGATGTAGATCATTGATCACTACATTGAACCCCCAGTAAGGGGTGAGGGGAATTTTTAAGGGAATTACTAAGTGGAACTTGGCATAGGCTCAGAGGGAAAATGACTGTATCTTGACACTTTTGAGAATGAAAAGAGTGCTCGCATAACTGGGCCTGTCCCGGGAGAAACAGGCTAATGGTCATCCTTGCTAGAAAGGTCATTCCAGAGAGATGTGAGTTACACTGGAGCTCCAAGAAGACCCAGGCCCCTGTAGTCTCTGATTCTTGTGAGTGAAGGGTCTGCACCAGACAGAACTTGCGCCAGAAGACTTATGCCAGAAAGTTCTTCCTTCTATCTGACACAAACCCTTAAAGATTTAGGTTAATGCCACCATTAACCTCCAGGCAACAGAAAACAAGGACAAAACATAGGAAAGCAGCCACACAGGAGGAGAAACACTGCCTTCGGTCTTCACCATTCGCAAGGAACGTCTCATTATGAGTTCTGTGGCTAGTTCTGCATCCTTCAGCTGAACCAAACTCAGTCTGCCTGGCCCAGAAACATAAAAGCTGAAGGACTTGGAAGTGCTCCCAGGGAGAACAGAGCTCGTATCTAACTTGCCCCAAATCCCCAAGAGATTTTTTACAAGCCAAACCCAAGGAAGAAATGGCACCTGTGTACATATTTTTGAAACCAGAAAGCTCCCCTCCCAACCACAACTATGGTTTCAGGGAACCCAAACTGTGGGAAGGATTGTCCCCTTCTCTTCACTCCTGGCCACAGAGCAAGGCAAAGCTGGGCTAGCCAGAAAGACTCAGTGAACAAGGGAGCATTTATCCCCCACCCCAGTCAGCTCCAAGCTGGTGTCCCCGTGGTAAGCAAGGACCTTGCTGACTTCCCTTCCGCAATACAAAAAAAAAAAAGTTTCAGATGGGGTGGGGTGGGGGGTGGAGATGGGTCTAGGCCTGGTGAACTCCAGCAGCCTGAACTCCCCAGCAGCTACAGCCCTCCGGCACAGGGGTGGTGGTGGGGAACATTAAACACTTCCACCCATTCATCTCCACCCTATCCCCCCTTTAGAGCTGTGTGTGTGTGTGTGTGTGTGTATAAATGTGTGTGTGTGTGTGTGTGTGTGTGTGTGTGTGTATATATATATATATATATAATGCTAGAAAGGAGGTATTTAAGAAGTACTGCATAAAAGACAGTGTGACTCCCATTACCCAGAGGTCAGTGAGACAATGCAGGCAAAAGCTAAAGACCTTCTCATTATGACCTTGGGCTAGTCACTACACCTGCCCAGTTTCAATTTCTTCAGCAAGAAAATGACACAACAGGGTAACATGGTGTATAAGGTTTTCCCTGGCTTCACTTAACTCGACATATTTTCTGAAGGGAAGAACTGGCTACAGTCAAATCCGTGAAGTAAGGCAAAACTCAGGCTGATCATTTAATTTCTACTTTAAGAGGGAGCAGTTTGACTCAGGGAACGATGCGTGTTTACCACCTCCACTGGCCCCACCTTTTCTCCCCCCTGCGACCTTCTAGTTCTGCTGATGTCAATCTTAACCGCAGGACTTGGAGGCTTATGAGGCAGTAACACGGGCAAATTAATTTTGCTGATACTGATATTAACCTACAAACTCAGATTGCAATTCCTCTCGGTAAGTCTAGCCATAAAAGTAAAATTCGTGTTACTTATGATCTAATAAACCCATTGCGTGGATAGAAATAAATCACTTCCTGAATAATAATCTCACCAAATTTCTTGCAGTCTTTTTAAAAACCCAAGTACCATGAGGGAGATTCTTGTCCCAAATAAAGTCGTGGGGGGGAATTGAACCTCACACCCCCACGAAAATAAAAAACAAAAAATTCAGCCCTTACACTACACGCACGCGCGCACGCGCACACACACACACACACACACACACACACACACACACACACACACACACTTTTTACTTCATATAGGTGGTTGCCAGTCTTCCAGGTTTGCCCACCTTTATTGGGGTTCAGCATGGTGTGTGGAACCCCCCTCCGCCCGCTGTTCTGTGTAAGCGCACTGCAACGTAGGGCGCTCGCCTCCACTGCCAACTGATGATACACTAAAGAAAGCCCTTGTTTTATCCAGAGATAAAAATGAGTCTAGCCCCTCTCATACCTGCCGAAACTACCGAGTCTGCACACACCCTGGGGAAATAGGCACAGCACCTCACGAGTTACCTGGAATAGGTTCACTAAGACCGACAGGAAGAAGGAAAGATCAAGGCGATTCAAGTGCTGACGGTTGTACTCGTGTGAGGGGGAAAAAAACAAATGCAAGCCGGGAAGTCCCCGGTGGTGCCTGCACCTGGGAGGCGACTGCAAAGGATGGATGCGGGGGTGAGGAAGTGCTAGGAGAGGAAAGAGCTGGAAGGAGGCGGGTAGCAGCAGCCCTGCTCACCTGTCCGTACACCTTGATGGGCTGGGGCTGCAGGGCAGCGCTCCGCCGCGTCCGGAGCGGCTTCTGGTCCGCCGGGCTCGCCCCCCTGGTATCCCCGTGCGCCCACAGCCGCGGCTCGCGCGGGTCGCCCCGCACCACGAGGAAGCCCCGGTCCTGGGGTAAAGGCGCCCGGCCGCCGTACAGTCTCCGAGTCCAGTCCTCGCAGAAAGCCCCGGGCGGCAGCAGCGCGACCAGGGTGAATAGGAAAGGGAGTCGCGACTCCCTCCTGCTGCTCCGTGTCGCCATGTTCGGGCGAACGCTACTGCAGGTGGCGCCGCCGCCAGGAGAGAATGTGCAGCGCGAGGCCGGGAGAGCGCGGGGCCGGGGCCGCGCGCGCCGCTCCCGGGGATCCAGGCCGCCCGCGCCGCTCCGGGCCGTCTCCGCCGCCGGTCCCGCTCGGCTGGGCGCCGCGCCGTCACGTGTGCTCCAGCAGCGCGTACGCCTCGCGCACTTTCTCCGCTCGGCGGCCTCGGTGGCGACTCGGGCCCCTCCCCCCGCAGATATGGGGAAGTCGAGGCAGCGAGCGCCCGCGAGAATGCATCCGGTTCCCGGACGCGCACACCGCGTCCTTTCTGCAGAATGAGAGTTATGCGGGGCTCGCTCTTTTTTCCTTGGAATTAGTTGCCTCCCCCACAGGGTCGTGCCCAGGTCGTCTTCCTCACTGCTCAGCCCCTAGTCCAGCCTGACCACCATGGCCCCCAGCCCTGGCTTCACACCCATCTAAACAGAACTGAAAGCCAAAGGACCTGCTCCAGGAACACTGCCTGTCCCCTTTGCGAAACTCAGTTTCAACTCCTTTGGGCACAGAAACATATTCGATGTGACCACAGCCCCAAACCACTCTTGTTCAAGCTAAAGTGCCCCTATCCTCAAGCATACATCCTGCACAGAGGCAGTCAAAATTAGGACACAGCCGACAAGGAACTTGACACACCTGGACAATTACAGTTATAGAATGCGTCCTTGCAGGCATGAATAGCTACGCATGGCCCCGGGGCCCCAGCGCACTGGCTTGCTTGTGATCCCTTCAAGGTGACCAAGCCCGCAGCCATCCCACCTCAGCAGTCAAGTGGCACATTTACCAGTCCTTCCCTTCAGCTTGCAGCTCATACTGCTGGCACACACCAAGGGTGTAATAACCACATGCCTGGTGGTAGCAGGAGGGGCCAACACCCAAAGAGGAGGCAGGACACACTTTAAAATCATCTCTAAGAGCCAGACTTCTGAACTTTCTCAACCACAAGGAGATAAAAGTTCTGTGATTGGAACTGCTCAGGTATACATGAAGAACGTCTTTTTCTGTGGAGTTAGGGGAGCAGGTTTGTGAGAGCTGAAACTGCAGCCTCTCCTATTTCATTTCATGTTTCTCCGTACCTGCACTCAGATTCTGGTTATTGCTGAGTGAAGACAGAGTAGGGCTGGAGGAGAAACTACTTCTATAGATGCATAAAGAAAGGGAAGCTAGTCCATGCCCCTTGTGCTCCTCCTCCTCCTCCTCAACAAACCACAATGGGTTGACTCTGTCCACTGTCCAACGGACTTCTTTCCGGTTAGCTTGGCAGAACCCCCTTCCCTTACCCAGCCTCAAACCGCCCACCTGCTGTAAAACAGTACTGCGGTTTGAATTTGATTTTACCATTGTGGCAGTGCAGTGAGGTGAAGCATTTAAGAGGTTAGTAGGTCATTAAGAAAGATGAATGCCTTTCTCACCTGAGCGGGTTTGTTCACCCAAGAGCAAGCCACCCCTTTTCTCTTCCAAGGCACCTGCTTGCCCTTCAGCTCTCCTGCTTCATGAGTTGAAACAGTGGGAGGCCCTCACCAGACACTGAGCAATATCGACACCATGTTCTGGGACTTCCAGCTTTCAGAACCATGAGCCAAAGCCTGGATCTGTATAAATCACCCAGTCTCAGATATTCTGTTATGGCAACAGAAAACGAACTAACAGAAAATGAGCTAACTAGCATCCTACCACTCTGCTCTACCCCTTGCGAATCTTGCTGTGTGGTCCTAGACCTACAGTCCCCCCACCTCCTTTCACCCCCACTTCTTTCCTCTAATCGAACGTCTTTTTGCCCCCCTTGACATAATTACAGAACCACGCAGTTTTCCCTACCAAGCCATTGAACCACTGCTGCTTCCTACTGCCCATCTAGACCAGCCCCATCTGCTCAGTATCATCATACCAGCAGTGGACCACCTCCAGGGCCTGCTGGGACCAGCAGCAAAGGCATATCTAGCACCATTGAGCCCCTGAGGGAAAATGAGAGAACTGGTTGGAGTCCGCACACCCTGCAGAGGATTCAACTATTATTTTCTATTTTCAACCTACATTTAAAGAGAACCAAAAACAAGTGTCAGAGTCCCCACAGAAAGCAGAAATGTGTCTCTAACGTGTAGATTGGAAGATAGAGAACAGGTTTGTCCACATGAACTGCTGCCTTGAGGATCAGATGGCAATTTGCATGGATGGATTAGTGGGACAAGGCCAGCCACTTGCTCGTTTTGACTTTGATTTCCAACTTTGATGCTGAAAAACTGGCATAAATGCTCAAACATGGTTAATTTGCTTCTTGCAGGCCCTCTCCTCTAACTGTTATCTATATTCCAAGCCATTCTCAGGTGACTAATCAGCGACCCTTGACACTGTGTGCTGTGTAACCAAACGGCAAAAATAGGAAACACTTTGAATTGAGTCAGAATGTCCAACTTTGAGGCTATGGGGACTGGGCTAAATGACCTCCACTGAGCTTCAGTTTTCTCATCTTCAAAATAAAGATCTTAATACTGCCTCGCTCACAGAACAGTTAAGAGGACCAGACGATATCATGTATATAAAATGTGTGTGCAAGCCAGGCGTGGTGGCACATATCTGTAATTCCAGCAGTCTTAGAGCCTGAGATGGGATGATCTCAAGTTCAAGTCGGGCCTGATAACACAGTCATTTAACAAGGCCCTATTTCAAAATAAAAAAACATTTTTAAAAAGGCTGGGAGCGTAGCTCAATGTGAAGGCCCTAGATTAAAGTGGGGGGCTGTGCAATATCGTGAAGGCCCTCAGAGAAAAGTCTAGCATGCATGTTGTATTAAAGACATGGATTCTACTCCTGGCCCTGCAGCCAAGTTACTACATGATTTTTGTCCTGGTTGAGGAGACCTGTCAGTCCTGACCATTCTTTACCCCTGCAGGGCTCCACAGAAGGATGAAACAGGAACAGCTATAGGCAAAGTGACTGGGAATAGGAGTTAGAAATGAATTGTGCAATATGAGTGGGGTGTTCCTCCTAGCTTCCAAACGGCCTCTGGGTTGTAAACAAGCCTCCACTTCACTTCCTCCATCACTCAGCAGTAATGTCCAAATTCGGATGGGGATATAGACAAACAGAGCCCATATTCCACCCCCTCTACCGCAGCTTACGTGGCTTTGCTCTGGTGCTACCTAACACCATGATGAAAACAACACGCACAGTGCATTTTTTCCTGATGCTGAGGAGTTTGCAAATGCTAGGCAAATGCTCTGCCACTGAGCCTCATCCCCAGTTCCAGCATGGATAGTAATCACTTCATGACAGATTCACAGCTATGTGTGAGAACACTCTAAACTGATGGTCAGATTTTACATTGCCCTCCTATGTCCTTTTGTCTCCCTGAGACCACCCTAACCTGTGGCTGGAGATGAAACTACAGAAGAACCATGCAGGGATTGTAGTGTTTCATTCAGGTCAAGTCACATCTCAAATTGCAGGGAGCACAGCTACACAGAGAAAAGGGGAAACTCCTCAATGCCTACTTTCACTTATTTCTCACCCATTGGTTTTCCCATATGCTCACCCTCACTCCTAAACCCTGTCTGGCAAATTTCTATTCACTCTTTAGTTTTCAGAGAAGCCTCCCTTAGTAGCTAGGCTGATTATATCCTTGCTCTAAGGTTCTAGTCTTCTCTGTCTAGCCTTTGATACTTCCTCTCTGGTCACATTACTTAATCCTATCTTCTTAAGCTAGAAGCAGCAGTGTTGCAATGCACGGAGGGTTCTTTTGCTCAATTTGTATAGAAATAATGAATAAACAAAGTGTATCTCTTTAGTGTTAATATCCCTGAGCTTCCCATGCCAGTGGCTCTCGGTTTTGGGGGTTAGTCATCCTCCACCACTCTCCTGGCAGCCAGGACCAGCAGTTACTGGCAACCTCAGAAACACTTCTAACGGCAGCTCTTGACAATTCTCCAGCATTTTCCATCATTCTCTGCTGCTAGCTACCTTCCCTGTAACCAGTTGTGGAGCCTGACTGCTCCTGATACCAACGGCCTTTAGCATTACCAGCTCTTAGTGTACCAGCTCAGCCTCTTCTACTCCAAATAGAAAGACAGAAATCACAAATATGCAAAAATGCCGTACTACAGAGGCTTTATTAGGATTATGATGCAGCCTAAGGACAAGCAGAGCATAGACTAGTCTCCTAAGGATACAGGGAGTTTGCTTACATAAAAGAAAAAGACAGGCTTGTGTATGCACAATTTCAGACTTCTGGGCAGAGAGGGGATGGTCCTTAAGGACCTGGTAGAGAATGGCTGCAGAGGGGTGGAATTATCTGGAGGGGACTGGTACCAAAGCTTGCTGTGGCCAAAGCAAATGTCTCCTGGGACAACTGCAGGGCATCTAATATAGCCATAGGCTAAGGTGTTTGGACCATCTGCAGAATACAAAAAAGTATAGTGTCCAATTCCCATCTCATCAAGAGGTCAAAACCAGTCTTTGCCCAGCACCCAGTACTCAGTACATCCCTGGCACAAGGTGAGTTCTTAGTGATATTTATAGAATGTATGGAAGCAAAGAGATCTGTCCTTCTACATCCTGAAGGTCTAATGTTTAAGAGTCTGAGATAAACTAACAATAGATTGACAGTAGAAGAGTATACAAATTTATCATGTGCCTTTGTGACCAGGAGCCACACAAAATATGAGACTCAAAGATAACCCCAGTGGTTGAAGTTTATATAGCGTCCTGAGGTTCAGAGGGTTGGGGTTTCTGGGAGGTTGCCACAGGTTAGAGTAAGGCAAGGGAGTTATCTTCTTAAGGACATATTATCTTCAAACAAATTATCTTCTTAAGGATATATGTTCTCTTAGTGGCATTTCTCAGAAGAAGAAAGGATTTGATCTTTAGCCTTTCCTGAGCGTTCATCTCTGTTTGGTGAGACTGTGTACCATATATGGAGGCGATTCAAGACAACTACACTCCTGGAGGAACTTTCCTGTAAAAGGAACTTTAGAAAAAGGCCTTCCCCACTCTTCTGGAAAGAAAGTATGAGGGAAGGGTAGAGAAAGTCAAACAGACTTTGGTACTCAGACCATTTCTGAGGCTTTTCAATCCCTTTTCGTTCAAAGGACTCAGCATACCAGATCACCCAGTTTGAGGATATACTTTTTAATCCCCAACAAAAGCATGTACATGAATGAAGTCAAGAGGTGAGCCATCCTCCCGTTCTTTTGGTGCTAAGAGTTGGTTGGTTAAGAGGCCAGTATAGATGAATCGTAGATCGCCATATATTCTCCACTTCTTTCCCCCAAAGCTGGCCTCTCCAAGTCAGAGTCAGAGTCAGTAAAGCAGGAAAGAGACCCTCCTGCACTGAGGATTAATGAACTTCATTTCCTCTTTCATAGAGTTTTATCAAATAACTGTGATTTACCTCACCAGCCAGAGTAAAACAGAAATACCTTCCTGTCCCAAAGAAATAACTCTTTTTTCCTGCTGAGGCCAAAAACTACTTTAGTTAAGACAAAGTTCATGATAATTGATGAAATTGAAAATACAGAGACACCCAGAACATAGAATAAGAAACTTATATTCTCATTCTTGAATAAATTAAATTCAAAAAGGAGGTTCTGGAAATAGCAATTACTTTTGCATAGAAGTGACTTACATTTGCATATCATTATAATAGTATTATCTGTCTTTTTCATCTCACAGCAACCCTTTGAAGTGAACCAGAGTAGGCATTATTGTTACTTTCGATTAACAAATTTTAAGAACTGAGGCTAGGGAGGGAAGGTTATTTATTTGCATAAAGACATTCAGGCCTAGGAACTTACAGTTTTAAGGTATAGCTACAAATCCAGGCTCTCTGACTTTTTCTGCCACATCTGATACACACCCTGTTTACAAAGAAAATATGGGCACTTTCAAGTCCCAAGTAGAGCCAGTGAGAACAGAAGAGGAGAAAAGCCAGTGGCCCACCACTCTCCACTGCACAGCTTGTTTTAACCCTATGCTAACCACCCTGTCTCTCCCCCAGGCACCTAGCCTAGGTATGATGCTTTGACAATACCTCACCCTCTCCTCAAGCCCAGATTGGGCCCAGTGGGCAGTAATGTTCCTGTTACACAGTTCCCATAAACAATCCTGCTTTCTATACTTTTTTAGAAGATATATTTAACAAGGGATTTGATTTCCAAGTTGGTTTAAAGCTTATGATGAAACAGAATTTAAGTTCTGTCCTCTTTTTGGTTCCATCGCTTACCCTTGTCTGCCATTGACCTCTGTTTAGATCTGTCTTACGAAGTGTGTGCAGTCACTATTGTTATGTAGATACAAGGACAAGAACCTTCGGCCATTATCTCCTTCCCCGAGAGAAAGGAAGAAAGGGCCCTCCTGCAAGGGCTTTGGGATGAATGGGAAGAACTGAAGTGGAAGGTCCTCTGAAAACCCTTGAATAATTACATATGAAAAGCTTGTATAACCTTCCCTTGGGACCTTTGAGGTGTTCTAAGTAGGTGAGCAAGTCTTTAAGCACCGAAGTGGCAATGGAGGCCACCATTCAGCTCGCATGCAACTTAGTTTAAATGTGGGGTATTTTATATTCTACGTAGATCTAAGACACCCAGACCCCTCTTTCCTTTCTGCACCAGTTAGAACAAATCAAAATGCTCCTTCTTCTGGACACTGTTTTTGCATTAACTAAAAGGCCACTTCTTGCCAAGTGTAGTGGTCCTACAGGGAGACTGAGGCAGGAGGATCAGATATTTGAGGACAGCCTGGGCCATATAAGGAGTTCAAGGCCAGCATGGACTAAATAGTGAATCCCTGTTTCAAAAAACAACACACAAGTAAGTAAATAAGGAAAAAGCCCACGGACTGGACCCGCCCCCACCCATAGCACGGATACGGGGCGGAGCCGGGCAGTCCGCTGTGAGCATAGGTGCTTTTCCACCTCGGACTATAGCAGTTTGTATACACCCACGTATGCTATAGTATAGTCTGAGACAGCTATATCTCTTCCCAAGGCGAGAGTCCAGGGGTATAGATAAGCCCAGGAATACAGTTATTATCACAGGGAAGATGACTGATTGAGTGGTAGGGCAACGGAGATGAGGGAGGAGAAAATTGAAAGTCCAAATGGTCCATCTGTGTAACTGAGTAACATGTGAAGGTACCATTATGTAGGACAGCATCCAGAGCTAATTCCCTTCTGTGTTCTCCATAATTTGTATTTCCTCAATCGTTTTTGTGTTAACAGAAGTGAAGATAACTTTATATTATACAGCATCCAGTGCAAATTCCCTACTATCTTCTCTATAATTTGGTATTTCCTTTAATGTTTGTGTGTTGACTAGTGTGAAGATGACATTATGTGGTACAGTGTCCAGTGCTAATTCCCTGCTGTGTTCTGTATAATTTTGTATTTTTGATATTGTTTACAGCTTGTTCTGGTTTGTATGTCTTCATTCTTTTGTCTTTAAAAAAAAAAAAAAAAAGGAAAAGGCCACTTGTTGATCTTTCAAAAATTCCCCTGCTCAAATTCCCATTTGAGCCCTGAAATGCTCAAATGTTGATGGAGTTCTGCCTACTATTATAGCATTTTAGTGTTTACTTCATTTTCTAAATTGTAAGTATGTCTTTGGATCTATCTCCCTGTTTTACATATATATTGGGGAAAGGAATAATTTTAGCCAAGCACTTCATATTCTTGGGCAGTTGGTTATATAACAAAGAACAGTTTTGAATTAATGCTCTCAGGAGGCTGAATTTCTCATTGCAGTTTCCTCTCCAAATGATTCTAGAAAGATGGCTGAGGGACCTGTCAGTACCAGGTAAATCAACCAGGCCAAAAACATGAGTCTTTTTGTTACAAGATACTTTGATGTACCTCTTACTCATTACCCACTGCCTGATAATAGGATCCAAATGTCCATAAGGGACAGAACCACTACCTGCAAGGGATCTGATGAAAAAGAAGATAAATATAGGACTGGAAGAAATATATGAACTCAGAAAGGGTTCTGTTTTGTGAAAAAGGATGCCCACCAGCCCTGATGCTTGGTGTACTCCAGTAACCCCATCACTCAGGAGACTGAAGCTGCAGGATTGCTGCAAGTTCAAGGCAAGCATGGGCTGCAAAGTGAGTTCAAGACCAACCTGAACTATAGGGTGAGACCCTGTCTTGGGGGAGGGAGCATGACCAATGGCTTTCGAGCAGGAGAATGGGGCCAACTTTCTGAAGAACAAGATGGTTGGAACTGTGGTTCCTGTCCGGTGTGTGGTAGCAGGGGTGGGGCAAGTAGGGAAGGTTGTAATGTTCTATCCAAGACAAGGAGAAAGTTATTGTAAATGCTTGAGGACAAAGAGGAAAGGCTCTGAGGGAGGAGATGGTGGCAAGTTAGGGTGCTGGGAGCAATTAGTTCAGGTGGGACCCACCGGGTGAAGCTGGGAGAGCCAAGGGCAAAGGAAACAGGGAACGGTGGGTGGAGACAGCAGAATCTGGAATAGAGATGCTCACCTGATGCATGTTAGCACTGTAGCAAGGGGGCCTGATGGACACTGTGCAGCCAGGACATCCGGAAAAGTGCTTTGTCAAGCTATTTCATCAGGAGCACGAAACAGGCTCTATAATGCCACTTTAGCTCACCTCTTGTTCTACCATTGGATGGCACCTATCTGCTAGGCATGCAGTCTTCCACAGTACCACAGACTGCCGTACCTCTGCATGCCTACCATCTCTAAATCCATCACAATGGAAATTTTGCATGGTGTCATCAGCTAAATTAACTCCTGTTAAAATTGTCATTCCCACCAGACTCAAAATTGCAAGCACTTTTAATGAGGCCCTGCATAATAAAGGAATACATTTTCTCAGGACCTTACACAAATTATACTAAACCCTCCACACCAAATAAATTATTGAAGCGGCAATTAGGGTTTGGATGATAGCAATTGTCCTACTCAGAGACATATGCAATCTCATTTGGGGTTCAACCTGACAGTAGGGTTAGAAAACACCCAACCACCTAAGCTGAGGGATAAGTGAAGAATCCATTCCCTTTCATCAGTTATTTAAACAAGAATTTCAGTGCTAAATTAGCAGCAAGTCTTTGTATATGAATTTTCTTTGCATTCTAACATTATGTAAATGAAAAACCCAACAAAGTGCAAATTAAGACTATTCTTAATTCGAAAAGTCTGCTATTCTGTGATAATGATGTCATGGAATTCTTCACAGTCTACCAAGCACGGTGTGTGGTTCCTGCCCCCCCCCACCTTATATGTCTCCCAGCAGGGGACACCCATTGTGCCCACCCTTCTTTTTCCCACCCACTAAAGTCAGATCCAGCCCACCCCTCCTCCTCCTTTACAATTTAATCTCGCCAAGATCATTTAGTAACCTAAAACAGAATAAGAGGCTGAAACGGACTTTGCCTCCATCACAGAGCGGTGTCAAGAGGTCCCAAAGACCTGACATCTGGAAGCCAGCTCACCTGGTTTCTAGCCCAGCTCTGTTCTGGACCAGCTGCACCACCATCTTAAGCCTTTCTCAGAATCCAATTTTCTTCACCTGTAAAATGAATTACTTCCCTCTGCAGGTTTAAAAGATTACATGAGATTATATATGTTAAGGTTTAAATCAAAATCTGACACATAAAACTTGTTCAACAAATGATGCCTATTGCTATTTTGAAAAGTTAGGGTTACCGATTGTTGCTCCATCAATTTGACCATTTGGCAATTGTCAGGTAGTTATTCTGGTTTATATGCGGTCTTTTTACTTCACTACCAGGCAACAGGTTGCTATAAAAGTGATCTTGGGGCTGGAGATGTAGCTTGTGATAGAGTAGGTTCAGGAGTCCTGGGTTCAATTCCCAGCACCGATCCCCACCCTCTCCCCCCAACAAAAATACCTAGTCTCAGGTACACACAAATGAAAGACTGTGGGGCCATCACATAGCCAGCCCCAGCAAGGGCACAGAAGGCTCACCTCTCACGTATTACACTCTTCTCCAACGTCATTGCAGGAAAATCTGAACTCCAAGCAGATATAGCAGGGTTCTGAGGTCAGGATCCACTAAACTCCTGGTCACATCAGGTAACAGTTTCATATAAACAGAGGGACAGAAGACCAGATGAATGCCCACGTTTAGCATGGCTCTAAGGGACCAATTAACCCACCAGGTTTGTTGGATTCTTGGGAGGGAGGTTGTTTGGTTGCATTTTGATTTTTGATTTCCTCTTTGTTTTTGAGACAGGGTCCTACTATACAGTTTGTGCTGGACTTGAACTCATTGTGTAGCCTAGGCTGGCCTTGAGCTCATGGTGACCTTCCTGCCTCACCCTTCAGAGCACTGGGATTATAGGTATGTACCACCACACCAGCCTATGGACTCTTGTATATTGTTCATCCAAGCCCCCTCTAGCTAATCGTGTTTCTTAGGCAGCATAAATTTCACCAATGAGAAAACATTTCTAATATTCCTCAGGCTAACTAGTGTATCACCTGATTTAGCTTTAAATTATAATATTGATGGTCTTGGAGGAGCCACCTGTCCATTTTGGATTCCTGACCAGATTCTTCAAATGCCAATCACACTTAAGAGCATGAATTCATGATGCAGACCCTTCAGATGTTAACTATTCACACCCCGCCCTGTGTAGATGGAAGTCAAGTTATATACAAATACATGATGCTGTTTATGTTAATGTATTTCAAAGTAAATTATAGACAATCTAGCAAGGATAAATAAGGAGAGGCTTCCTGCATCAACTAAACAGGAACGTTATAAAACTATGGGTTCTCCTTTAGTGACAGTGTTTGTGCCCTAGCTTCTTGTCTATTGGATGTGGCATTATGACGCCTAAGATTCATGCACAATACTTCACAGAAACAGACAGCCAGATATTACTGCTTTAGTTTGAGCAGTGCCCTAGGGCAGTCATTTGCTCAATAAGGAATTCTTGCCTCAGAGTGGTCAGCTAGTATTAGAAAGCTCATACTCCAAGGTAGCAGTGATTAGAAGTGCTTTGCTGATCCTAATCTCCATCAATGCAAGTGGGTTTTTTTCCTACTAATTAACATAACAAATGTTGAGAGTAGATTTTCATTAGCTGCCTGGCCAGCTAATTAGTTGAAAGAGTATTACAAATGGGTTCTCATTAGTAAATTCAGAAGTATTCAAGACCTATGGCTTTTCAAACATTGTTTTAAAAGCACACCCTTCCTTTGTATGGCCAAATGTAGGAATATAACGAATCCTCTGGCATCAGACATAGCAACTGAGTCTCCAGTCCTAATTCATCCTGCACCCTTGGGTCCGAAAATTCTGGTTGCCTCTTACCAACCATAGTTTGACTGAATGTTGACTCTGAAATGTTCTATCTGCATCTAGTAAAAGCACATTCAAGGGAGGTGTGGTAAAAGCTAGGATTTCTTATGCCCCGTTGCTAATAAGTACTTATTAAATAAACATCTGCCTGTGTGGCAGAATCTGTTCAAATCTGTTGGTGAGATCATAAGAGAGTAACTAAGCCTAACCTAATTTGACAGCTACTCTTATCTTGCAAAAATAACTAACAATGGCCTTGAACAAACCCAACTGAGTCATAATATGTAGTTACACAGTGATCCCCTAGGAAAACTAGGTTGAGGCTAAGGTAGCAGGACACACATTTTTTTAGGACCCATCTATTAGCTGAATAAAATTTTATTTGCATATTAAAGAGAAATGCTGATTATACCAGACAAGTTTATTTCTCTCACACATTACTTAGTATGGTTTTTCTGCCATCCCAGAGTACTTCCTATGACTGCATGGTTCACAATGGCTCACCTCTTCACCTTAGCCAGTGGAAGGAGAAAGGGCACAAACTTATGTGTACATATCACTTCTCACATCACATTGGCCAAAACTTAGTCACATGGGCACCTGCAAGAGATGCTGGAAGGTAGAGGCTGATGTATGGATTAATTGATTTTTTTTTTTTGAAACAGGGTCTCACTATATAGTTCAGGCTGGCCTGGAACTCTCAACAATCCTGCTGCTTCAGCCTCTCAAATACTGGGATTACAAGTTTAGACTACAATACTTGGCTTAAATGATTGATTTTGAGACACAGTTTCATAAGCAACTCAGGCAGGTCTTAAACTTGCAATTCTCTTGCCTCAGCCTCCCAAATAGCTGGGACTATAGCCATGCCCAGCCAGAGACTTAATTCTGAGGACCTGTATGCCCACCTACAAACCAAGTATTCTCCTCTCATTAGGATACTGGAAAATAATACTAAGAAGCAATTGTTTCCTTCCAAAATCATAAAGTAATAATAGAGAACAAGACCTAAGAAGCAGTAGGAAGTTTCCAATCATGATACTATGGGTGTAAAAACATTAAAATATTTGCATTTCCATTGGTAAATGGCCACTTCCTTAATCCCTAATCAATATCATCCCCTGCCCCATCTCAGCCACCCTACCTGTCTCCCATAATGCCATGCCCTGCCCACCAGGATTCAGTTAATAAACATGAGTCAATGTCTGGCATCCCAGGCTCTGACCCAGCCTAGTGGCCTGTATTCCTCTGGTTGTTCAGTGGTTTTATTTTAATTGCCAATGATATGCCAAACACTGAACTGGGCCCTGTGTGTGTGCATGTGTGCAGTATGTGTGTGCGTGCATGCGTGCGTGCGTGCGTGTGTGTGTGTGTGTGTTTGTGTGTGTGTGTATGTGTTTCTTCTAATGCTGGGGATAGAACCCATGGCCTCTGTCATTCAGCTGCACACTCCTTCAAACTCTCAAAGGAAATTATTATCATTTTCTTGGCAAAGTCAGTGAAGGTCAGGGACACTGAGTTACTTAAATAAGACACACAGACAGTCAAGATTCAAACCCCTAGGTACCTGACTCCATACTGGAAAATTCCTCCACACTACCAAAGCACTCATAAACAGACTATATGAAGATCTCTTACAATACATTATATATGTATATATATCTATATATCTATATATATAATCTATATCTGTCTATCTATCTATCTATCTATCTATCTATATAAAATGGGAAAAAGACTGGGAGAAACACAAAAGAGAATGCATGCACAACTAGCACCATTAAAGAGATGCCCTGCATTGCTGATAATCAGAGAAATACACATTAAAAATACAATGGGCACCACTATACATGCACTGGCATGGTGAAAATTTTAAAATTCTAACAATGCTAAATGTTTCAGAAGCTATGGAGCAACTGGATCTTTTATACATTCCTAGTAAAAATAAAAAAATGTTCCAACCATTTGGAAAACTATCATTTTCTTTTGGGGTTTTTCTGTTTTACTTTGCTTTGTTTTTATTCGTTTCTTTTTTTGAGACGGGATCTTATATAGGCTAAGCCAAACTTCCACTTGTGATCTGCCTGCCTCAGCTTCCTAAGTGCTGAGAATGCAAGCAGCTATCAACATATTGGGCTTTATCTATCTATCTGTCTATCTATCAATCATCTACTATCTACCTACTTTTCTTTCTTTTTCTTTCTTCTTATCTCTCTCTTTTCCTTCCTTCCTTCCTTCCTTCCTTCCTTCCTTCCTTCCTTCCTTCCTTCTTTACTTCTCTCCTGCTTTTCTTTCATTTTCTTTTATTCACCCACCCTATAATCCAGGAATTCCAAAAGAAATGAAATCATATGTCTACAGAGAAAGACCATGTAAGAATGTTCACCTTGGCTGTGTATGGTGGAATATGCCTATAATTCTAACTTCTCAGGAGGCTGAGACAAAAGGATCAAAAATTTGAACACAGCCTGGGCAACTTAGTAAGAATTTGTCTCAAAATAAAAATAATGAAAAAGGCTGAGGATACACTCAAGTGGTCTCCTAACCCAACTTCAAAAATAATGCAAATGTCCATTGATAGGAGAATGGGTGAATAAACTGAGGTATCTCCACACAGTGAGATATTGTCCAGCCACAAAAAGAAACTATGCACATTGTAAACATATAATGTAGAGGAATCTTAAAATTATCATCTTTTTTTCTTAGTCATACATATTTGTAGTACATAATGTTTACATTCCTTTTGGGGACTAGTACTTGTCCATAATACACTTTAATCCTTTTTTTTCATCCTCTTTCCCCCCCCCCCATCTATCTCTTGATCCCTTTCAAAAATATTCTCTTAAATGGAAAAAGCACACACACCAGAGTATGTATGCAGAGAGAAGTCCGGGAACACGCAGATCTAATCAACAGGAACAAATACAAATCAGAAAGCTGTTCCATGTGGGCAGGTAGGGGGAGGATGGTTAACTGGAAAAAAGCAAGGAGGAATCTCCTGGGAAATACAATTTTCTATGTGTTAATTGAGCCCCTGCATCCACAAGTTTATTTAGCAAAACTCATCAACTACATACTTTAGGTCTGTGCATTGTATTGTATGTAATTATACCTCAACTCAAAATGAATGTTAATGCATAGGATGCATCTCCCAGTACTATGCTCCTTGTTGCTGCAGTAGTCAAGGTAGACTAAAGCTTGTCAGGGATACTGTAGAGGGTTCAGATTAAATAATTTTAAAGACTTTTACATAGATAGTCCTGAACTAATCATATATTCTGGAAAAGGCAAAAACCTGGCTTCATCTTCTATTTCAGAAAACTAGACACAGATTTGGAAAGTTATGTTGCTAAAAGCATAAAACTATTTTTTAATTTGTCTTTTTCTCTTTTGAAGTTCTTCTACTTGTTAACATTATCTCTAACTACTTCCTGATGCCCTTAGTCATGGTATGTTCCTGTATTTTAAAACATGTGGTTTTGAACATTATCTTTGTTCAGCATCCTCCCCACCTCCCACTTTCCATCAATTCCTGAACCTTCATGAGGACTGCACAGAAGTCAACAGCACCTGTAAGACTTCTTGTAACAACACAGCTCAGCATGAGAGTTCTATGTCCATACTGGCTTTACCGTGGTAGAACATTTATGCCAGGCTACATGATGCCAAGGTTACCTCTAGCTCAAAATTCTACCTCTTTGAGCCTGTGATTCCAGGCTTAAAGAATGAAAAGTGACAGCCAGGCCACCAGCAGTAGCATCTTGGTAGGTTCTATATGAGATATACCAAAGGACAAAATATGACCCTAGACATTTTTCTGTAGAAACTGAACTACTTAGAGTTAGGTTGGAAGTTGCAATTCCAGCTGACAATGAGAGCCATTTAAGATTGTCAGATTTGTGTAGAGTTGGAGTCTTACAGGCTTGGGTCAGGATGTGAAGGAACTAAGGTCAGTTATTACAAGAGAATGAGTCTGAGTGGATGCTACTGACATAGGGACTGAAAGAAAAGGATGAATAAAACTCAAGACTATATGCTGAAGCCCATATTTACTGAGAAATTTCTGTGGTGCCAGATCCTATGCTAAATACTTTGTATCCATTAGTCTTGCTCAAACTGCATTATGTCTTTCCACAGAAAGTTGAAATAGGATGCACAAGATTTCACAGCTAGTGAGTGATAGAACTGAGCCTCATATCTAGGTCTAACTCTGAAGTCCATGCTCCTAATTTGTTAGGCTCTACTGTGTCCAAGAGAATTGCCAAAGTCAGAGAGCCTTGTGTCTTGGTACCAAGCACGTCAAACAGCCCAACCTGGCAACCTCCTTTCTGATCATTTTTAGGTTCCAGAAAGTGGGGTCTATAGCATTCATCAGCAACCTGTTACAGGGTCTCTTCTTCAAGGAGATCCTTGCAGAAGGCTTTGGGTTTTATCTGAGTCTCCCCTATTCTTGTTTTATTATTGGACTCCATTTACACTTGTAATTTCAGTGGAGGCAAGAGGATGCAGAAACTGCTGCAATAAGAACTTCAGATATTTATGTGCCTCTTTTGTTCCTCTGAGGTCCATCAGCTTTTTATAGCAGTGTAGTAAGGAGCCATCTGAAGAGAAATTAATACGGGTGCATGCCATCACCACTAAGGTACCATCTTAGCAGGCTGGAGAGTGCTATGATACATGGTGTGGTCCAGCCAAGGAAAATGCAAGAAACAAACCTGATATAGATGGGACATAGGAACTGGGGCTGCTAGCAGTGTTACACTGAAGTTTTGTAATAGCGTTTCCCTTTCAGTCGCTTTGTCTAAATAAACTAAAAGCAGGTCTAGTATATTTAGCACCTATGGGGAAACTCATTTCTTCTTCCTCTTCTGTGCATGTGACCATCTTACTGGAAAATGCTCTTGCTTAAAAATAGTATCACAAGAGTCCACAATATAGGGCCTTGTTGCTTAAGAGCCTGACCGTGATTCTTATAGATGCCTTAGACCAGAAACTTGGGCAGTAAAAGGATTTTTCTTTCCCTTTCTTTTTTCCTTTCCCTTACCTTCTTTTAATCCCTTCCGCCCCCCCCCCGCCCCCCGAACTAGGGATTGAACTCGGGCTTTTGGTCCTGAGCTGTACCTGCCTGCCCCCACTTATTAGACAGTGTCTAGCTAATTTTCCCAGGCTGGGTTCGAACTTGTGACCCTCCAGTCTCATCTTCCCAGCATGCTAAGATTACAGGCATGTACCACAATGCCTGGCTAATAGGAGGTTTTAAAGCGTGAATAGAAAGGCTGGTAAAAGACAAGAACTTAGATACAAACCCAGGCAGTCAAGACCCAACCAGGAAGCTTTGTTGTTCCCCAGTTGACTTGTGATAAAATCATTCCTAATGCTCTATTCACAATAGAAATATCTTGGGAGGACTAACCCTTTTAACCAGTGGTGCACAACCATTTTTATTTTCTTTTAATCAGCAGATGTAGGATTTTTTTACAGTTAAAGTCTTACATGGAGCTCCCGCGTATAAAACAGATGAAAGCAGACATGTGGTACTTGAAGGATGAGTAGGGGATCTGCAGCCCTGCTTGCAGCCCTCCTTGCTTAGCTTGCTGATCCTTCGTCTTCATGCTCTCCTCCTACCAAGGAAGATTCTGGAATAACTGTGGGTCCCTAGGGTTCCTCAGTACATAGCACGAGAACTAAGAGGTCACTAAGTTACCAATAAGAAATTGATCTTTTTCTTCTTTTAATCTTTTTTTCCATTTTTTCAACCAAATATGAAAAATGAGACTCAAGACATGTGTGTTTTTAACTGTTCCACACTTACCCGAACTAATCCAGAGGCTGAGGCAGGGGAACTGCAAATTCAACCCCACCCTGGGCAACTTAGACACTTAGCAAAATTCTGCCTAAAAATGAAAAAAATGTTTAAAAGGCGGAGTGGGAACAGTGGCTGAGAGGTAGAGTGCCTGCTGAGCATGCGTGAGAAGGCCCTGAGTTCAATTTGCAGTGTTTATTAGAAAACAAAAAGGGAGAGAGAGAGACTGAGAGAGATTGAGATTCTGATAGAGATCAGAGCAAAGAATCAGTGCATGTAGTATCTTCCAGGAGCACAGAGCTGAGCAAATTCTCACCATGGACTATTCCTGGCCAAGGTGAGCAGCATGAGATCACATGGAGCAAAGGAAAAGTAGGTGCCTATTACCAGCTTCAGGCGCTTTAGAAGGAAAGATAAAGAAACCGGAACTGTGTGAACATGTTGATACTTTCCTGGCCCCACCCAATGCCCTGAACAATTACACAGGCTCCTACATCCCTTCTTGTTTCCTACACAACAGCCACATGTGCTTCGCACAAGCCCAGAAACAGGAACCAAGTTTTCTGGCCTTTGTTTAGGTCTGTCTGTAACCTTTGTGAGCCTACCTCAGGGCAGATGTCTACTGAGCAGATGGGACTGTGAAATTTCCAAGTTAGAGAAGAGGAAGTCATTGGCCTAAACAACAGCTCTCCCCTCCCCCAGAGGTCAGGGCCAGGTGTAAATGAGAAGCAGGAATTGGAGCCTGCGGGGCCCTTCAGAGGCTCTCTGCACTTTGAGCTGGCTGGTGAAGGAAGGGCACCAGGGAAACCAAAACTGTCTGTTGGCACTTTTGTGTAGGAAGCCTCATTGCATATAAAGGAAATGTCATGGGTGAGAAAAGAGATTGAGATGGGATTACTGTGTCAGCCTGACTCACTGCATAGACTGGTACCAGGATCCCCAGTTGGTGGGGACTCAAGGTCCAGAAGCTAGATCCAAGCTCATGCACTGATTTGGGCCATTAGCAATCTCAGAGATGCTGTCCATTTCCTATAAGATGGTCTTTACCCTTTCTCATCATTGTCTGTGCTTCAGAAGGCTGGCAGTGTCAAATACATCACCAGGACTCCTGACACACTGGCTTCTAACTGTCTGTGGCCAATTAGAGGCAGCAGCAAGAGATTACAGTGTGACAAAGAAAGGAGGTCAGGGTAATTCTTTCCCTACTTTCCTGCAGTCTAGATAGCTACAGGTTGGCTACCCACTAGTCCCTCTACTAAAGGCTGTAGTTCCCCTTGGGCAGTCCTCCACACACATACCCTCTGTGGGTTCCAGCAACCAGCCCAGAGTACTGTATCATCCCTTGTACATGTCACATACTTTGTAAATCTGATCTTTATCAAATTCTTAAAAATATCCAATTACATGTGCCATCTCAGAACATTTCTCATAGTTAATCAACATCTGGGAAGAGCAGAATAACTACTTCTAAGGAGAGTTACTGGCTATGGTTATAGCCTATAACTTTATTAATTTGGATTGCTGTGAAAGAAATTTTGAAAAGCTCTTAATTTTTTTCCTGTATACTATGCCTTCAGTTTGAATAAACTCTCTTCAGATGAATGGTACTACCTAGGTAATACCTTTGTTAAATATGCATCAGTATTAGACATGCTTGCTTTATCACTCACTTTTGTAAGAATGTCAAACTAAGGCTGTAGTGAAATAGTAAATTTTTAAGAGTACTAAATATTAACAGATTATCGGGCAGTAAGTCAGACCATACACTTTTAGGTAAGACAGATAAAGACTCAACTCTTAACTGTGGGCTTCGGAAAGTTATTTAATCACTGCAAGTCTTGGTTTTCTTTTCCATACAGTAGTCATATAATTGGAACCAATTGAACAATTTTTCCCTGCCATCAAATTCTTCAATTGATTCTTCTATTTTCTATCTTTATGATCTTTGTAAATCACCAAGGAAGCAGCTGCTATTACTGATGAAATTTTGACCCTACTGTGGTTGATATCTACAATTTCTGTTACAAAGTATCCAAGCATTACAATGAGCTGCATCTGATAAAACATGGTGGTCCAGGTAATTATTGAAAATCGACAGGTCCTGTTTTAGTCACAGAATCAAGTGTCACTGCAGCTGTTCTCCCAGGAGGAAAATACAGAGTTCTGGTATGAGAGATACTACCCAGCAACCAGCTTATTGGTTATTTAGAAATTGTTACCAACTGTTCTACCCAATCTTTGCTGCCTCTTTTGCAGTGCATAGTTCAGCCTGGTTCTAGATTCTCGCCAATTCATGAGCTGCACAGAACAACATTCAGTCTCTCCTCGGTTTCAGCAAGCTCAATTTAGCCATAATGATCTCAAGTTCCAATTTGTCACTGCTTGGCAAGCATACCCCAAACACTGGGTCCTACTGGAACAAATGTAAAGCCCAGGGCAAAACTATGAAAGGGTTTGTGGCGAAACTCATACTTGGCTAAGTTTATGTGGTGCAGTCGATTTGGATAGAATGCTCTCAATTCTCTTTTATCTCCATGTATCAAAACACTTTCCTGTTAACCAATAGGATTTTTTACTTTGGGTTTGGTGCAAATATCCAGGGGCAAAGTCTTCAATGGAATATGTCTGAGAGACAAACTGTTCAATTGATTGAATAATTGTAGGTACTTCTTATATGTGATGTGAAGACTGAGATTTATAAACTGTGAACAGAGTAAACACTTGAAAAAAAATTTTTTTGTACTGGCGATTGAACTCAGAGCCTTCACTTTGAACTACATTTCCCAACCCTTTTATCCTTTATTATCTCAAGACAGGGCCTCAATAAGTTGCTAAATTGTTCAGGCTACGTCCAAACTTGTTATTGTCTTGCTTCAGCCTCCCAGAGTGCTGGGGTTACAGGCATGTGAGACCACACCAAACTATCTTCCTGATCACATACATAGTTAAGTACTGAACTTTTAGCATCAGGTTAGCTTAGAGTGAAAAGCTATTTTAAATAATTTTTCATTCCTCATTCTTTTAAATGAGATTGTATTTGTCTTTTCACCACAGAGGCGGAGCAACTGAAACTTTGCCTCTTAATCCAACCTCTCACCTTCACCCAAACTGAGTGACAGAGAGCAGGGAAACAAATGACTAGGGAGAGGAGTCTGGGCCCAGAGCTGTTTATTCTCTTTTAATTTAGGAATTTATATCCATTAAATTGGGAGATAACTCAGGATAGTGAAGGAATAAATGTTTTCTCTTTAAATTGAGCCAGAATTATTGCTCTCTAAGTGCCAAATTTATGATAATGGAAAATATAAATTTCTTATTTAGACCAGATGAATGGTTTCATGGCTAAATTAGTTCTTGACTTCATGGCCTGTGTTCAGTTAGAAAGACGAAGGCGTCCATAGTCCAGGGTGGAATATTTCACTCTTCCCCTCTCATAAAGACAGGCGCTTAAACTTCTTTTCCTGGGGAAGCTGACAGACCCAATATCACAACCTCTGGTCCCAATTGTAGAAGAGTAATTCTGCTTTTTTTTTCTTTCTTTGTTTCTTTCTTTTGCTTTTTTCTTTCTTCCTTCCTTCCCTCCTTCCTCCTTCCTTCCTTTCTTCCTTTTTTCTTTTCTTTTTCGAAGAACTAGGGATCCAACCTAAGGTCTTGTTCATACTAGGCAAGTGCTCTACCACTGAGCTGTATCCCTAGCCCCAGAACCACAATTCTGAGTATGAGTAAAGCCACTGAAATCCTACACATCCAGAGAATATAAAATTAGGGAGATTAAAATTTCACTATTAAAGATGGTAGCATCCAAAAGAAAAAGGAATTGGTTGGGAAGCAGAAGGATAAAGAGTTAAAGAGAGAAAGGTCATAAAGATGAGAGAAGACAAGAAGTTAGAAACAAGGGAGTGTCTATCTGGGATGCCCTCTGAAAGCCCAGACAATGAGATTCTAAAGATAGCACCAAGAAACAAATCATCTAGACTAGGCACCATGCTTGATTCTGCCTATCCTTTTTCCTGTGTATTAGTCAGGATTCTTTTTTATGTTAGTGGTAGAAACTTAAGCAACCTTGAGCACTAAAGGGAATTTGTTGACTGAATCGAGAATTCTGAGTGTTGAATTCAGGCTTAGCTAGATCCAGGGGTTCAAATTACAACATGATGATCATGTTTTCTTTGCAATCACTTAGTTTTAGAAATAATGAATTATCTTAGTTACCAGTAGATTTCTTCGCTGTGACTTAAAAGATGATCTCAATTATCCTTGAATTGCATTGTACTTGAAGGCTAAGAGAAAACAGAGAACTTTCCTTCCCAGCACACTATTTAGTCCCTATTAGTCCCTGATGTGGATGCTGCTGAGGTCACATGCACATCTTTCTATGTCCAGGAGGATAAAGTATCCTGTGGCTGGTCACATGGAGACAGATGCCTATAATAATCACATGGTGTGGGACAAGGGCACTTTCTAAGTAAAGGACTTGGAGAGCAGCTGTCCATGACAGCCTCCAATTCAATGGGACTAGGACACTTTTCTTAACTCTGTAGTAAAACTCTTATAACATCCATAGAGTTGATGTGCATTCAGTTTGGGAAAGGGTTTGACGTCACCATGGGCTTGGAGGATGAGTCAGGATTATCCTCTAAGACTCTGTACATCATGATGAAACATTAGCTGATAGCCTACTTAGACACTGGGGACACAATCTACCTAGGCACTGCAATATAGATTTTAAAACATGGACTGTCACTCAACTGCACCACCACTCTAACATGCTCTCCTACCTCTCTGGCTAGTAACTAAACATACACCTGAAAGACAAGAAGAGAAAGTCTTTCAGCACTGATTACATCATTACATTAGACATATTTATTTTCTTATACTCTTAATTGCTTAATATGCTTTTTCTCTCCATGGGGATAAAATAAAAAAGACAGAAAGACAGCCTTCCATATTATTAAGAATTCCTCTGTGATAACACCTTCATGATCCCTTCTTTTTCAGTGAAGTTTTTGGGATTTTTTTGACAGCTAAAGTTTTCAGTTCATCTACTAGATAGTTTCAGTTTAACTACCAATTCCTTTTTTTTTTTATTTTAAAAGTAAAAGAACAAAAACACTAACAAACACACACACAGTAGCACAAGAACAGTACAAAAACCAAACTACAGATAAAGTGGCAGGGGATCAACAATGGTTGTTGTATTACACATTGGTAGTTTCATAGTGTATACTCGGGACAATACAAATAGACATACAAGGTTGATCAAACAACTAATCATTGATTGTTTCCCACATCGAAATGACATGAGACAATACTGCAACCATGTCAGCCATCCCGCACATACATACTTATTTACACAGCTATTCCCCTCTTCCTCCTCTCCTTCCCTTCATCCCAACCCCTCTCTACCCTTAAGCAGTCTCCCTTCATACCTCCCGATCTATATTCTCACCTCCAGGTTCCTACACTAATGATACAATAAGCTTTTTGCACATGCACATCTGGTTTAACTCACTCATGAGTATGGTCTCTAATTGTGACCATGTGCCTATAAAAGCCCCTAGATTGTCTTTCTTTACAGCAGAATAATATTCCATTGTGTAAAAATGCCACAGTTTTTTAATCCATTCCTCTGTGGATGGACATTTGGGTTGTTTCCACGATTTAGCTATTACAAATTGTGCTGCTATAAACATGGGTGTAGATATGTCACAGTGATATGCTGTTTACAGAACTTCTGGGAAAATACCCAGAAGGGGGAATAGCTGGGTTGAGTGGGACTTCTAGACCTAGTTTGCTGAGGAATCTCTAAACCGTTCTCCATAGTGGTTTCACCAGCCTGCATTCCCACCAGCAGTGCAACAGAGTTCCTATTTCTCCACAGCCTCGCCAGCATTTGTTATTGGACGATTTCTTGATGCTGGCCAATCTTACTGGGGTGAGATGAAATCTCAGTGTTGTTTTTATTTGCATTTCTCGAATGACTAAAGATGTAGAACATTTTCTCATATATTTATTTGCCATTTGTATTTCTTTATCTGAGGAGTGTGTATTCATCTCAGATGTCCTTTTCTGGATTGGGTCTTTGAATTTGGACAGGTTCATGTTTTTTAATTCTTTGTATGTTCTAGATAGAAGGCCTTTGTCCAAAAGACAGCCAGTTAGGATTTTTTCCCAATCTATGGGTTTTCTTTTTACTCTGCTGGTGATTTCTTTAGATATGCAAAAACTTTTCAGTAGGATGAGGTCCCAGTTATTGATTCTTTGAAGTGTTTCCCTTGCAGTTTGATTTTTGTTCATGAGCTCTCTGCGTACTCCTGTGTCTTCAAGGTTTTTTCTTACTTTCTCTTCCAATAGGTTTAGTGTTTCTGTTTTAATATTGAGATCTGTGATCCATTTTGACTTGAGTTTGGTGCATGGTGATAGACTTGGGTCTATTTTCAGTCTTCAGCAAGTGGCCTGGCCATTTTGGCAAGTGGCACGGTCAAGTAGTGTGGTCATTTTCACAATGTTGGTTCTTCCTAACCATGAGCAGGGAATGTTTTTCCATTTATTGAAATCCTCTTCGACCTCTTTTTTCAGAGTACTGTAGTTTTCATTAAATAGATCTTTTACCACTTTTGTTAGATTGATTCCTAAATATTTCATTTTCTTGGATGCTATTGTGAACAGTATGGTTTCCTTAATTTCTCTCTCAGTCTGTTTGTTATTTGTGTATAGGAATGCTATTGATTTTTGGATGTTGACTTTGTATCCAGCTACTCTGCTGAATTTGTCAGTTAATTGAAGGAGTCTTCTTGTGGCGTTTTTAGGGTCTTCCATGTAAAGTATCATGTCATCTGCAAATAGCAACAGTTTTACTTCTTCCTTTCCTATCCGTATTCCTTTTATTTCTCTCTCTTGTCTAATTGCTCTGGCTAATGCTTCTAGAACTATGTTGAATAGTAGTGGTGACAGTGGACAACCTTGTCTTGTTCCTGTCTTTAAAGTGAAAGCTTTCAGTTTTTGTCCATTTAGTATGATGTTGGCTGTTGGTTTGTCATAGATGGCTTTGATTAAATTGAGGTAGAGGCCATCTATTCCTATTTTTTCTAGGGCTTTTAACATGAATGCATGTTGGAATTTATCAAAAGCTTTTTCTGCATCTATTGAGATGATCATGTGGTTTTTGTCTTTGGGTCTATTGATATGGTATATTACATTGATTGATTTGTGAATATTGAACCATCCCTGCATTCCTGGAATAAATCCAACCTGGTCATGGTGTATAAATTTCCTAATGATTTGCTGCATTCTATTTGCTAGTATTTTATTGAGTATCTTTGCATCTATGTTCATCAGGGAGATTGGCCTATAGTTCTTTCTTGGTTGGGTCCTTCTCTGGTTTTGGTATTAGAACGATGCTTGCCTCCAGAAATGAGTTAGGGAGAATTGCTTCCTTTTTGATTTCACTGAAGAGTTTGAGGAGTGTTGACATTAAATCTTCTCTGAATGTTTTATAAAATTCTGCTGTGAATCCATCAGGGCCTGGGCTTTTCTTTGTCGGTAAGTTTTTAATGACATTTTGAATCTCATTAATTGATATTGGATTGTTCAGGGCTTTTATATCTTCCTGGTTCAACTTTGGTAATTGGTACATTTCTAGGAATTTGTCGATTTCTTCTGGGTTTTCTATCCTATTGGAGTAAAGATTCTCAAAGTAGGTATTAATGATATTTTGAATTTCTGTAGGATCTGTAGTGATTTCATCCTTTTCACTCCATATTGCATGAATTTGAGTTCTTTCCTTTCTTTTTTTTGATAAAACTGGCTAGAGGTTTATCAATTTTATTTACTCTTTCAAAAAAACAACTCTTTGATTCACTTATTTTTTGTAGAGTTTTCTTCATCTCAATTGCATTAATTTCTGCCCTAAGCTTTATAATCTCCTCCCTTGTTTGGGCTTTGGACTTGACTTGTTCTTCTTTTTCTAAAAGTTTGAGGTACAACATTAGGCTCTTTATTTGTTCTCTTTCTGTTTTCTTTATGTGTGAGTTCACCACTATGAATTTCCCTCTGAGGACTGCTTTCATTGCATCCCACAGATTCCTACAAGTTGCATTTGTATTTTTATTTGTTTGTAGGTATTTTCCAATCTTTTCTCTAATTTCCTCTGTGACCCATTGGTTATTCAGGAGGTTGTTGTCTAATTTGTAAGTATTTATAAAGTTTTTGGAATTCCCTTTGTCGTTAATTTCCAATTTCATTGCACTGTGGTCAGATAATACGCATGGGATAATTTCAATCCTTTTGCTTTTAAGTAGGTATGCTCTATGGGCTAAAATGTGGTATTTAGAGAAAGTCCCATGTGCAGCTAAGAAAAATGTGTATTCTGGTTTTGTGGGGGTAAAACACTCTGTAAACATCTACTAAGTCCATTTGTTCATACATTTGGTTCAGGTCTGTTATATCTTTGCTGAGTTTTAGTCCAGTTGACCCGTCTCTTTGTGTCAAAGGGATATTTAGGTCCCCTATTACAATAGTGTTATTGTTTATTTGGTTTTTCATGTCCATTAAGATTTACCTTACATAGTTTGGTGCTCCAGTATTTGGTGCATACATATTTAGGATTGTTATCTCTTCCTCTTGCAGTTTTTGCCTAACTAGTATATAGAGGCCTTTGTCTCTTTTGATTGTTATTAGTTTGAAGTTTGCATTGTCTGCAAACATAACAGCTACCCCTGCTTTTTTCTGGGAACTTGTTGCATGGAGGATTGTTTTCCAACCTTTGACTTTCAGTCTATGGATTTCCTTTTGAGTAAAGTGTGTTTCCTGTATGCAGCATATTGTGGGATTCTGTCTCTTAATCCACTCTGCCAGTCTGTTTCTTTTGACTGGTGAATTGAGGCCATTTACATTGATGGTTATAACTGTTATCTGTTGGCTTATTCTTGTCATGCTGTTTCCTTCATGTTGCTTTCCTTCTTTTGCTGTTTAATTTCTTGTTCTGCTTAAGGGTTCTTTTCTATTGTTGTTCTTGGGATTGTGGTCACTTTTTTCTCTGTCTAGAATATTTTTCAGTACTTTTTGTAATGTTGATTTGGCACTCATGAAGTTCTTCAGTTGGTCTTTGTTGTGGAAATATTTTATTTCTCCATTGAATTTGAAAGATAGTTTTGCAGGATACATCAGTCTGGGTTGGAAGCTGTTTTGTGTGAGAATCTGTAATATCTCACTCCAAGCTCTTTTTTATTTCATAGTTTCTGTTGAGAAGTCTGCTGTGATTCA
>PVLD010001842.1:58561-186080 GCA_004027595.1 Dinomys branickii
TATTGTGTTCTTTTGCTGCATATCTGGGATCTTGACTATTATATGCCTGGGGGTGGTTTTATTTGGGTTGTGGCTCATTGGAGTTCTATATGCTTCATTTACCTGCACATCAGTTTCTTTTACCATTCTTGGGAAATTTTCTGCTATTATTTCTCCAAATATTCTTTTTATGTCATTTGTGTTGCCTCCTGCTGTTTCAGTGATTCCTATTACTCGCACATTATCTCTCTTAGCTTCATCTTGCAGCTGTTGTATTGATTTCTCCTGGTTCTTTGTTGACTTTAAGAGATCCTTCCTTTCATGGTCATTAGCTGTCAGGCTATCTTCAAGATCTGAAATTCTATCTTTGGATTCATTCAAGTGGTTTTGCAAGCTTTTGTGGCAGTTTTCATTTCCTGGAAATCTCTTTGAGACTATTTCATGTATTCTAATTCATTCCTGAATTGCTCATTTAACATTTCCATTTGTTGCCTTTGATCTTCTAGTCTCTTATCTGTTTCTTCTCTGTATGTGTGAAGCATTTCTTCCATTATTATTTTCATTTCATTTTCTGCCTGAGAGATTATTTCAGATTTAACCTCTTCTATGGCTAGATAGAGTTGTTTCTTTACTTCAGATGTGATCATTTCAGAAATTTTAGGTATGTGGTTTCCTAGTTCTCCTATGTCATTGTGTTCTGTACTTGTTCTGGGTGGAGTTGTGTTCTGAGACTGCATTTTGCCCCTTTGTTTTGTCATTTTGAGTGTCAGATGACTGGTGCTGAGCTACTGACTACCTAGGCAGCTCACTAAGGACTCTAGGGACCCTAGTTTACCTGGATGTCAAACTAAACCCAGGGTGGTAGCACACTGTGGACCACTGGGCCCAGGGACCCCAGGCAATTGCTGGGGTGCTCGGCTCAGACCACAGCTGCTATAGTGGGAGAGTGCTGGGCTTTGGTACCAGAGTGTCCAATGTGTGGACAGGAAGAGTGTGGGTCTCAGCCTTGAAGCCTATGGTGGTTAGGCAGCGGCTTCTGTTTTGGGTTCCTCAGGTAGCTGGTCAGGGGGTAGCAGGGCTCTCCTCCCAACCCTGAGGACCCCAGAGCCTGAGGCTGATTCCAATCTGCAGGTCTTAACCACCAGCAGGGATGAGCCCTCCCAGTTGGATTTCCTTCCTAACTCTAAGGTGTGGAGCTTACCAGAGGAGAAGGGTTGCATTGCTCATGTGGTGTCACAGGTCACTGGACATAGGTCCCAGTCCCAGAGCTGGGAGGCGGGCGGTGAAATGCCTGCCACCCAGGTATCTGTGCGAGTCCGCCTTTGTGTCTGGATAAAGGTCCCAGTCACACAGTTGGGGCGCGGACAGGAAACTCCATGTGGCCCAAGTGTCCGCGCGAGTCCACCTTTGTCTCGAACTCAGGACCCTGCGCCTGCTAGGCAGGAGCTTATTCCACTGAGCTATATCCCCAGCCCCACCTTTGTCTCTAGATGAAGGCTCCAGTCGCACCACCAATTCTTTTTAAATAACCATCACAGGCCCCCTGGAGTTTCAGTCATTTAAACAGAATATAATTCAGTTTTCCCAAGAAATAAAAGTGATTTCTTAGTACAGCTCCTCATATTCAAACATAAATTTGGTCTATATGAAAAGCTAAAACTAATGAGTTTATGACAGAAATCCTCATTTTCCTAGTCTCAGAATCCTCTCTCCCTTTTGCATCTTTCAAAGCCCTAACCTGAGATTATTCCCTCCAGGAAGTCTTCCTTGATTAATTATTCCCTAATCTGCTTCTGTATTTTTGCATCATTTCAACAAGAGCTGTGGAAATTGTTCCAATTGGGTTCACCTGCTTTGGCAAAACCATAAATGGATTTTAACTCTAAGTCTTGGGATGTGATTTTATCCTCTGCATTCCCAACTCTTGAGCAAGGATTTTTTTGTTTGTTTCTAGGGATCCATCCTTTCCCTTATCACCAGGACTGCTTTATGAAAAGATAAAAGGGGAACTTATTTACTGGTGTAGTGAGCAGTCCTGGACTCTGTCTATTGCCAGACAAGAAGAGAAAGTCTCTCAGTGACAGAACTGAAGTGAAATTCTTACTCTGCTTAGTAGCTGCATGGGGGAAAGAGTCCATTTTTTAAATAAAAAAGGTAAATTCTTCAGGGTTTGTGTGATAGTTAAATAAGTTATATGTTTAAAAGCACTTAAGGATACTTGTGACCTTTAAAAAGTACTTTTATTCTTAGTTACATGGCTGTAGAAGTCGCCCAATCCATGAAATATCTTTCTCATTTGCTGTTGACATCTAAAATTCTTTTCCAGACGACAATGCCTTTTATGCCAAATTAGAAATAAGATTGAAATTGCAAATAATCTTGGGGCAAGTAATAATGACCTTAAACACATTCACCCTGCCACATATGATAAGTAACCTGGCTCAACATCTCATTAGGGCTCCTGCCTTTAGCTGTGATTGACAGTGTTAATTGGCCATCCCTTACCTGTGATTGACAGTATTAATTGGTCACCCGCACTCAGCCTGTGGTCTGCCTCAGAAATCTTCACACAGGGCTCTAGACAGACACTGCCAATCAACTGGAGAATGGGAGACAATGAAAAACCCTTTTTGTTCCACCCATGCTAAGATAGACATCATTGACATGGATTACTTTTCAAAAAGCAAGGTCTGATTAAAAGATGAAAGATTAGAGGAAGTGAACAAAGAAGCAATCATCGCTGGGTATGGAACTGAGAAAAGGTGCCAGGAGAGAAAAGGTACAAATTCATCAGCCCGATATAATTTTTTAAGCTCTCACCATTAACAATAGGGATTCCTCCGGACTCAGCAGAAGGATTGCCCCATGGAATGCTATCTGTTGACCTACTTCCACATTTTCATGTCTTTACTGTCAGTTTCCATCTATTTCTCCTTTCCCAAGTCCATGTGTCTGATTCCTCCAATTTTGAGAGGAATTAGGGAATTGGACTATGTCCAAGAGCTACTGTTATCCTTGGCTCCAGACTTGACCTTCCAAACCTTAGGTTCCCTTCTCCATTCAGCCTTCCCCTTCTGGACTGCCACTGCCCCCAGAAGGTTTTCTTAATAATTGTCCAATTGTAACAAGTCTGGCAAACTCTTCTACTTATATGCCAGTCCCATAGGCTACATTATTGGGCATAGTCTGATCACTAATGAGATTAGACAGACTAAAAATTACAAGTCTCACTGTTTTCCTTGACTTCCCCAGGCCTTGACAGAGTTATCCACAGAGTGACAGTGAAACACACTGAGCTCAACTCAGAGTAACTTAGGGGTGTTAGTGAAAAATCTTCAACTATAATGGTAACTTGCTTACATGCTAACAATATTTCTAGGCTTATTTTGTTTCTGAATCTTGTCTCCTACCCTGATCAATAAGGGGGACTACATTACTTCAAATAAATTCTAAGGCCCCTCTTAGTTCCACATCCTATACTTCTGTATAGAAAATGGATTAGTGAGTATTGGACTCTGCGTAAATGTTGTCAGTCATTTGAGGATTTTTCTGCTTGATTCAGATAAAAATCACAAATAGGAAAAGTGCAGCCCTGCTAGTAGCTCCAGGTTTTGCATACCCATGGTTCCATGTCTTTAAGTGTAACAGCTCTGGAACTTCAAGTGCTATTTGTTCCAAGTGTTACAGTGCTGGGGCTCCAAACCACCCTTATCTTCTGGTCTCCATCAAGCATTATGGATTAGTGCTGCTCAGTCAGCATGCTCAGTTGATGCAGCCAGCTGCTGCTGCCCCTAGACCCTGCTGTCTGACCAGTCAACACTGCTGATCTCTGTCCATCTTCTTTGGCTACTGGTCTCTGTGTTGCTCTCTGGAACTCTTCAAGGGTAGGCAGTCCCTAGGGTTTATAGCTTCTTTAACGTAACCAACTCTGCCCATACTTCTCAGGATAAGAATCTTGAGTAAACTTTTGGGGCCTTCCAAACCCACACTACCCAAGAAATAGATCATGAGAAGATTTACAGGACCACAGGAAGGAGACTTTATTTGGACAGGTCTTGTGTTGCATCACAGCAGAAACCAAATGTAGCCCCCCCAGGTAAACACAAAGCTGAAGAGGAGAACACTACTTTTATAGTGCGTAAGATGAGGCAGAGTCATCTTAGATTGAAGTCCAAGGCTATTGATTGGACCAAATTTGAGGATAATTAGTCCACATTGCCCAAATTCAAACCTGCTGCTTGGCACAAATTTAATCCTCAGATCAGGGCAGATATGATACATACCTCTTTCCTCTGGTACAAGGTGTATAGGACAGCTACAGCTGTTATGGTAGCAGTTTAACAGAACACAGGAAAGCTAGCTGTGTTGACCTTGGTCTTTTAAGGTGTGAAAATTTGAGGATTAACAACAGGAGACCCTAAATTCCTTCAGGATTTTACTTTTATCAAGAATAGTTTCTCTGATTTCCCCACAGTAGGAAGAGCAGGAAAGGGGCACTGGGCCAGCCAGTGCGCCACCTGTCACCCAGCCCAGAGGGCTACTATGAAGTAATCTCAAGTGTGGTGGGTAGACACAGGGCCAAGTTGTCCCGTCCACAATTATGGACCAAACCAGGAGGGCAGTGCTTGACATTTGTGAGGCAGAATGTACCCCCTTCCAGCTGACAACCAGAAATGGGCCATGTCAAAGTGTTAGGAGACTTCTGAGATATGAGAAGCCATCCAGGAGCCAAGGCAGTCTTGCCTAGCCTTTGTTTTCACTAATTCTTACCCAATTAAACAGAAGCTCTTCTCACAGTACAGTTGAGCATCCCTAACACAAAATTCTGAGGTAATCCAAAAATGTTTGAGCCCCATCATGATGCCACAAATGGAAAATTCTGTATCACAAAACTTTGTCTCCTGTACAAGTTATTAAAACTATTCTAAAATTGACTTTAGATTATAAGGTGTATAAGAAACACAAATAAATTTCCTGTTTAGATTTGGGTCCCATTCCCAAGGTATCTCACATACATACAAATATTCTAAAATCTCAAAATTTCCAAAGTATCTAATACTTCTGTGCTAAGCATTTTGAATAAGGGATACTCAACTCTCACCCAGAGAAAAAGCTAAGAGAAGCTAGTACATCGCATCACTCTTCATTTACACGTCCCTTCATCAGTCTATTTGCCCACCTATCTATCCATTTTTTTCTGTCTATAAATATGCAAATATGAACCATATATACGAGGCACTGGGCTACAGTAATAAACTATGGAGCTTTAAAAACCACATTAGGGACCTACAGTTTAACTGTGGGCACAGACAGTAAACAGGAGGCAACTAAATAAGGTAATTACTAATTGTGGATTGACTAAAGTAAAAAGCCAGGGTAGTATGGCTGAAAATAACCCAAGGACAGGCCATAGGCTCCAGTCAGAGGAAAACCTGGGCCTGGTGCTTGGTTCAGAGGCATCCTGGAATGCTGCCCAGCCAGATGCGTGAGATTATATTTGGCGAAGGAAGTGCTAGCAGAGAGATTCCACTGTGAGCAGTTCCTGGGCAAAGGGAATGGGTGTGGCTGGGCCAAGCTGGGCAAGGTGCCTGAGCTGTAGACTTGGGCGCCACAGCCAAGGGCCTCATGCACATCTTGTGTCATGCCCCTCTGCCTTGCTGTGGTAACCCTTAACCTAGAAAAACTTTCCCAGGAAAGACACTTCCTCCCCTGAGAATTCTGCCCTAGGGACAGGAGAATCTGTATCTCCAGTTTAAGTCTGGTTGGATTTCTGACGGATTTGCTATTTAGGCTGCAAAATGTACCCTACCCCACCCCATCACAGAGCAAATTATCAGTGAGGAGCACTGGACACCAGATCAGAGTTTGGGACAGGCTTGACCACCATCAGGTAAGGTCACTTGCGGTTCCTTTCACCAAAATTTGAAATTAAACTGATAAGAACAGATACTACACTTGATTTTAGCCAAAAGGCCAAGAAACAATCAAAATTTGAAATTGTAATAGAGACAAGATGAGATTACGTCTTGAGTTGTGGAGAAGAAGAACCCTGAAGTCACACTGAGAAGAGGCAAAGCCCCGGAGGAAGAGCTGGATTCCAAGACAAAACATGAATATGGGAAAAATATGAACCAGAAAAAATTATCAGATAATGGCAGAGGGATTGTCTCCAACTGGATTTCTAGTGAAAACATTCCTCAAGAAAAGGATAGTCTAGATTGCACCCTGGGGTGCCATTAATTCCATCCAAGCCATGCCTCGACTGTTAAACTCTAATCCAGTAAACTACACAGGAGCTTTGACTGGGCCTTCCAGCTGTCTTTTTCTGTGTTGACTGCTAGAGCCTAGACAGTGGCCCCACACAGGAATTGTAGGGAAGTGAGATGAAACAGACACACCAAACAGCATTATCTTAAAACCTTAACAACATCTACCTTGTAATTCCATTTCTAGTACTTTATCTGAGGAAAATATATCAGAGAAACGTACCTAGGTGTTGTTTGACACATTACGTAGAATGTCCCTTTATTACTAAATAGTAAATGTCCAATGACAGGGAATTAAGTGCATTTTGGTAAGGGAAGGAAGAAAAAAGAAAGAAGGCGGGGAGGAAGGGAAAGAATATGAGGCAACCTCCTCTGAAGAGACTGGGCTCTGTGATTTCTCCCTAAGGTGGACATTAGGGCTTACACCTGAAGAACAGTCTTTAGGGACTAGCCATACCAACTGGGACAAAGTGTAGCAAGTCTAGAAGTTTCAGGCCAGAATGAACTTGAGGTCCTAAAAAACTGTAGAAAAACTGGTAGAGCTGCATGGAACATAGGGATGAAGGAGATGCCTTGTATATATGGTTCATACTTATATATTTATAGACAGAGAAAAAAATGGATAGATAGGTGGGCAAGGACTCAGAAGGAGTTTGAAGAAGTTGACAGGAATGGACCTCACAGAGCTCTGGGGCTTAGAACAGAAAATGTGTGTAGTCATTAAAGGACTTTTAGAGGGAGTAGTTGTGTGATCTTAGGCAGTTTTTAAAATTCTTCTCTGGCCATTGTGTACCAATTGGGAAAGGGTCAAATGCAGAGGAGAGGAGACTGTATACCAAGTATACCAAGTTAAGAGACTAGATCAAGTCAAAGGGAACAGTGACTGCCAAATAATAGTCTAGAAATATACATCCTACAGGTTGGCTCTGCAGGACTTGCCACCGCACTGGCTGTGGGGATCAGAAGCAAGCAGCCGTAGTGATGCAGCCATTTACCCACTGAGGGCGACCAGGAGGAGAAACACGGGAAGCAGGTGTGCAGCCCCTTGAAGAACAGACCTGCTTGTTTTCAAGTGGCCAGTTTTTCTTACCCAGTGGAAATTCTGAGCATGAACACAGAAAACACACACACACACACACACACACACACACACACAAAGATAGAAAATAAGAAGGACCATATGCTTGTATTTGTCATTTATTCATTCAACAAATATATTGGGTACCGATCATGTGCCAGACATACTTCTAGGTCCCAGGATTACTGGAGCTCTCACCTTCGCGGAGCTTATCTGATGACTTATGGGGGTGGAGCCGTGAGTTTGTGTGTGGATGCAAAAATAAGTACACGGTACGCGAGTGGTGGTGATAAGTCCTATGCGTAAAAAGAAGCAATGTAAATACAAGGAGTGAAGTACAGGGAGGAGCAGGAGAGAGAACATGGCGTGGTTTGCTATCTTAAAAGGAGCAGTAGTAGACTTAGAACCATTAGACTGCAGCAGTACAGTTACCACAGCTATCCATAGCTATCTATCTATCTACATATACATATAGAGATCTATATATGGACAGAGAGATCTATATCTATCTATGTCTATGTCTATATATATCTTTCCCCTTCCTTCTTTCTTTCCTTTCTCTTTTTCCTCATCCTAGTTGTTCCTTCCTTTAAGCAATTTCTTTCCCTTTCATAATATCTATGGTACCTTTTGGGTTTTACTTACTCTTTCAGGTTCTTACACAAGGGAGGTAATGCAATGTTTACGCATGTGGGTCTGAAATATCTGAATTATGAGTATGGACTCTAGTTGCATCCATTTACCTATATAAGCCTTGAATTTATCCTTTTTTATAGCTGAGTAATACTCTAGAGTACAAAACTACCACATCTTTTTTATCTATTCCTCAGTTGACGGGCATTCGGGCTGTTTCCAAGATTTAACTATGACACATTGTGCTGCTATAAACATGAGCACGTATATATTGCTGTGGTATGATGTTTTTAATTCTTCTGGAAACCCTGTCTGGTTTTTATTGTTTTTGCTTTGTTTTGTTTTTGTCTATATTGCTGGTATTTTGCTACTGTTCTTTTTTATTATTCTCGTTAAAATAAAAGTGGTACTTGGTCAAACTGACAAGGTGACATTTGATTGGAAATCTGCAGAAGTTGAGAAAACAAGCCATGTGGATGTCTGGGGTATTTTAGCCGAAAGCACAGTTAAGTACCAAGGCCCTGTTTGTTGTATCCCCAGAGCTGAAGGAGACCCTGGAGTAGGTGGAATGAAACAGGAGGGTGCGCAGAGGAGATGAGGTTAGGTAGCGGTGGGGCCAAGTCTTATAGGGCCGGCAGGAAACTTGCAGGCGACTGTGAATAAGATGCAGAGCCACTGTCATGTGTTTCTAACTTTCTTGAGAACCCACCAAAACGTTCTATTTGCATTCCCTTTTCTTAGTCAGTGAGAACAAGTTTCAGTCATAGCTCATTTGCAGGGAAGCACAGGAAACCAACACCAAACCAAAATAGTAGTAATGATTACTATTATTAGTAATGATTACTAGTAGAGGATGATTACTATTTTTTAAAAATATGTGGAGAAGTTGCAGCCTTTGTGCACTGTTGGTGGGAATGAAAAATATTATGAAAATTCCTCAAAAACTTAAAGATAAAATTGCTTTGTAATGTTGCAATTCTCATTCTTGTTTCCTTAAGGCAAGATGTTGAAGAGATGTGCACGTCCATGTTCATAGTAACATTCATTATTTGTAATAGCCAAGAGGTGAAGGCAACGCAAATGTCCACTAATGGGTGAAGGTATAAGCGAGATGTATTAGCAGTGGAGTATGATTCAGCCTTAAAAGAAAGAAATTCCCTCATATATTATAACCTGAATAAACCTTAACCAAGGTCATTATGCTAAATTTAAAATCTAGGGACAAAAATGAATACGGTACAATTCCATTTATATCATGGATCTGAAAGAAGTCAAGTTCATGGAGACAGAAAGTAAAAAATGGGTTCCAGCCTCTCTGGGTGGGAGGAAGGGGAACTGTTCAATGGACACTGTTTTGCAAGGTGAAAAAGCTCTGAATATTGGTTGCACAGTACCAGGAATAGAGTTCATGAACTGCACAGTGAAAGTGGCTAGATGTTGAATTTTATGCTATATGTGCTTTACTACAATAAAAACGCATTTGCAGTTATTGACTTGCCTAAATCAAGATTCTCTCAATAGCATGCCATCTAGACACTATTTAATCAGGAAAAAAGAAACTGATGAAATAAATGTATGTTCACGCCAAACTAGTAAAGAAAATGCCTAAAATATCAAGATACTCTTATCTAAGCAATTTCACCTTTGAATAGCTTTAAGTATAATATCTGCAGGTGGCAAATCCTGGGAGTATAATTAGAGAAAACAAGAAAAGCCCATTGTTCACTCAAGAGCTCTCAGCTACCCAAAATCTTATCTGTCCTTCCATCCATCAACCCACTCAATCACATAATATTTATTGATCTTCACTACTTGTGTGGGAATATTTTAGGGACCATGAACACATACAGATAGTGAAGAAATCTCTTCGTTCTCTTTGTTCTTTACTTAATTTTCTGTTTGTCATGCCTAAAATAGGATTTCTGTGCTCAAGTGGTCATGACCCATTCTTATGGTTGATACAATGTGTCAACTTGGGGAATCTAGAGGTTTAGCTAGGCGACTCAGGAGGAAACTGGGGTGCTTCCTTTGTAAACATCCTGAGCCTGTGGAAGAGGAGGACATGGAGATTGTGTGAGAGGTTCACGATCCCTGGGTGGGGGTAGGCTGTTTACAATGTAAGGGAAGAGAAGAGACTGCTTGCAGCCAGTCCTCCCTTTTGCTTGTGCTTTTTGCTGTGCTCTGCTGTCTTGAGCAGTTTGCCCTCTGCCATGTGCCACTCTGCCTCTGAAGCAGCCAAGTATGGACTAAAACCTCCACAAACTGTAAGCTAAATAAACCTTTCCTTTCCTCATTTTGGGTGTTGGGTATTTTGTCTCAGCAACAACAGTAAAGTAACCAAGACACCCATGTTCCTCTGGGGCACTGAGACCTGGAAAATGGATACAGGTTGTTTTTAGGTAGAACTATTTGCTTTACTTGAGCTTCACTGCTTCTTGGCCCCACCCCCACTAGGCAAAAGACTTCCCCTTCAGTTGTCTTTAGGCACAGTTTCAACTCTTCATATCCCTGATACTCCTCAAAGAAAATCTAGAACATCTTCAGGTCATTGTGCAATCTTAGTGATGCATTTCCAGTCTAGTTATCATGGTTAATGTCTAAGCTTTAATGTTCCCTCGAGCTATGTTTCATCCAGCTAAGTCAGGCTTTAGTGATAATTAGAAAAGAGGTGACTGACATGGGGATTGGATTCCCTGGCTTAGTTGTTGAGGAGATAAGCTTTTTTTTCTGCTAACTTAAATGACAAATCCGGGAGGCACTACTGGCTACCATGATTTATTTCAGTGAGGTGAGAGTTTGCTTTTATTCTAACTCTTCCACTGAGCTTACTGACCTGTACAAAGTCAGAAAATTTTGACACTATCTCAGCATACTTGCAGAATCTGTGCTAAATGCTAGCAATTCAAGTGGCTACAATCAGTGTTTTCTGGGTATTTATATACTAAAAGCTGACACCATCACAAAACAGTTTAAAACAATGCAGTACATGAATATGTGCATAGGTTACAATAAATTAATTCACAACTGCTTCTTAGCTAAAGTTTTAGAATGTAAGCCTTGAGTCTCCCCTACCATCAGACCTAGTAAAATACACTGGAATTGCCAAGGACTCACGGATGCTCCCTGTAACAGTGAAAATATTCAGTGACCAAAGTGTTAATTCTCCAACTAGTTTTAGTCTAGGTGCCCTGGTAGCTTAGTGTTTTGATTCAACACTAGGCTTCATTCAACTAGCTATAGCCTTTTAAATAACTTCATCTTCTTCACAATGTACATTCAGATAAGAATTCTTCAGGCACGTCCAAAGAAACTCCTCAATGACGTTGGTTGTGCAGCACATAGCTGCATGCCATCTGCCCATCCCTCAGGAGAACTGTAACCATAGCCCCAGTCCTTCCATCTTTCTACATTGCCTGTGGGAGTGGATTCTAACAGCTTAATCCTGCACTTTATAGGTCAGCTAGCATTTATCTGAGTAATTAACAAACCCAGCTCCCTGCTGTGCTAAACCTTTTCAACATACAGAGCTGGACCTATAAATTCCTAATCCCACTTCCACCCGCTCGGCATGATCTTCATGTTGTGGTCATTTTGCATGGGTTTATTCTTCAGAGTGCCAGAAAAAAAAATCAGTTTGGATTGTGGGGGATGAGTTGCAAGATAAGAAACAGGGATTTGCAGGGAAAGGTGTCCAGTAAACAAAGACTCTAAACTGCTCTAGAGGGAAACAGACTGAAATCAAAGAGAAAAGGGATTCAAACCTGTTTCAGCTGCAATCTACCCACATTTGGACAGTAGCATAGAAGTTACTTTTATGTATTTGTGACTAAAAATGCACCATCAATCCCAGTACATAGGGATTTTGCAAGCTGGTTATGAAAGAGAATGCATCACTTTGCTTTACTTTGCTGTCAACTCACACTTTTTAAAAATGCTTTTAACTAGTTTGACATTACCTAATTTATTTTACTTGACTTGTTAATAAGTGTCAGTGCCGTTGTACATGTCTTATTTCCCAATGGAAAAGGCAAAACTGTGTAACAGGGACAGCGCTGCTAGAGTAGTGTCCCTTAACAGTATGCAAATGAGAACCGGTTGTCAGCCCCGCCTCCACCCCACCCCCTCGCTCATTTTCAGGGTGCTGCCAATGTTCCACAGACTTTGGAACTGTTCAAGGGGAAACTTTCTAGCTCTCTCATTGACTATATTTGTTTTAGAACTGATTCAGGAGTCATTCAAAATTAAGTTCGGATGTTTCATAGTCTTTACACTTGACTTAGTTGTTAAAGCCTTACTTCTAAAGTATAATTTACAAATAATAAAATTAATCCATTTTCACTGTACAATTGAATGATTTTTAGTGAAGTTACAGAGTTGTATGACCATCAGCCCAACCCAAGTTTAGAACATCTTCATTGCCTGTGCCTACTGTTAGCTCCAGGAAACTGCTAATCTACTTTGTTTCTTGAGATTTGTTTTTTTCCTAGCTGTTTCATATGAATGGATGCCGTAACAGGTGATCTTTTCTGTCTGGCTTTTTTTCCTTAGCATAATATTTTTAGCACTCATGCACACCATAGTGTATATCAATACTCTATTCCTATGCTGAATAACAGCCCATTGTATGGATATACCACACTTGGTGTATCCATTCATTGGTTGATAGTTATTGGGATTGCTTCCAGTTTTTGGTTTATTGTGAAGCTTCTCCAAGGAGTCACGTAAAGGTTTTTATGTGGACTTCATTTGTACTTTTTACTAGACAGATTCCTCAATTTTATCTTGCCTCTGTATTTACCATTGCTTTACAAAATCAAGCATATATAAAAGAATGTACCACAGGCTTGGAAGGTGAAGCCTACAGAAAAGATTTTCCAAAAATTCTTTCCACACAGACTACCACTGGACCAAAAGAGTATAGTTTCCTATAGACAGTGTTCTGAAGAAATAGGTGTACACGTGTGAGTTGGTTGTAAAATAATTAATCCCATGTGTACAGCTTACTCACACCATTCCTGGAACCTAGGGCAGTTTAGCAAAGTACCTTGCTCGATAAATATTTGCTGAATGATTTTTAAAATGCCCACCAAGGTTCCTTTTGGAAAGTAAAATATCAAAAGGTTCAATGTTTAACAGCATTTTTCCATTTTGTGTAAACGGCTAAAGTCCTCTGAGAGAACACGACAAGCTATCCAAAGAGCCCCAAGCCACAATTACCTGTTGGACAACCTTATTGATCTTCCTTCAGCTCAGTGGCCCAGTCAGAGCAATTTGCTCAGAGGCTCACAGGGGCAGTTTGTGCTGGGCCAGTGGGCTGGCTTAGTGGCCCCAGGTTATACCTCCCTGAGAAACAGGAGGCTGGTTCTCCAGGCAAGGGCCGGCTCTGCACAGGTGCGTTTTCCTGGAGGGCTGACTGGCCTGGATCCAATATTGGCTAACTTCATTTTAGTCTCGCCCTTGCACAGTTCCAAGTACGTATGGTCAGATTTGGGCCGTGAAACCAACTCCAGCCACTGGAAATGAAACCTGCTCTATGGCCCTGGTTGCTGACATTTTAGCCCTCATTGGCTCTGGCCAGTGGTTAATGCCTCTATGCCTGTGGTCTGTGGACTCTGGGACTGGCCGTCAGTGAAAGCCATCTTTAATTGCACAAACGGGTTTTCCAGTGGTCAAGGAAACAGGCGACGGAAACACAGCCCACAGGTCTGCCCACAGCATGTGCTCTGCCCTAGGACAAGCCCCAAGGGCAGGACTCCAAAGTCAGCTCTTTGCACAAACATGCAGCCACAAGTTACTCCCATTTAAATCTTCGAAGCACCTTTTCATATGCGTATTAACTTTTTACTAATGCACGTTTTAGACTTTCTTATACAATATATTTAATTATATTTCCCACAAAATATTAAATTCCACTCTTAGTAGACAGCAATTAAAAATCAATACACTCAGCATTTTATTGTTTCATTACTCACTCATCCCCCTTAAAAACGCAGTAGCTCACCCATATACAATTTCAACTTCCTCACTTTCAGTTATTGAAAATGGAAGATTCCAGAAATTTTTAAAATGCACATTTAAAATTCTATGTTGTTTCGATCAGGATGACAAAATCTTGCAGTGTTCTATTCTACCCCACCCAGGTATAACTCATCCCTTTGTCAATAAGATATTTTGAGCAAAAGACTACATTCACATAACTTTTATTACAGTATATTGTTGTAATTTTCCTACTTTAAATTGTTACTGTCTTACTGGGTCTAATTTATAATTGAACTTTAGTGTAGAGGTGTATGTATAGGAGCAAAAGTATACAGAGAGTTGGGCACAACCTGTTGTTACAGGAGCCTACTGAGTATAGGAATTTATTTTCCATGGAGAAGGGGGGAATTCTTGTGGACATTTATTCACTAGCCAATTAAATTTCTTCTCTGCCATTGCTGTGCTCTTACCAGTTCTATCCTTAGAAAACTGCAGTGCTTTCTACGTTTTCGTTGAATAATAATCTTCAGTGTCTTTCTTTGAATCTGTGATTCACCCCCACTGTAGGGCACTGTTTACTTTTGTTTGTCCATTTCTCTTCCACTCTGGGAGAAGCACATAACTCTCTCCTGGTAACACTCTGTTCCTGTCCCCTGGCCAAGCAGCTCACATGACCCTTTCCTCTTCTTACCTAACTGGGACCAGGTCCTGGCTCAGGGATGGGCAGTGACCCAGTTTGGTCAATCACAGCCCTTTCCTATAATTTCTCCAACTGCAACTGAAGGGGAAGAGGGTTCTTTGCTCTGAGACGAACACAAAATCTCACTTGCTTAAGCAAGTCCCACCACCCAAATCCTGTACTTACATACCTGCTTTTTTTCCCTCATAATCTTGCTCTTAGTCTTTCTGGTCTTAGAACTCTATTATGACATTTTTATATTTTTTAGTACTGAAAATCAAACCCATGATGTGTTTTACCACTAAGATACATCCCTAGTCCTTTTTTTATTTTTGATTTTAAGACAGGCTGGCTTCAAATTGCCCAGGCTGGCCTCAAACTCACTATTTGCCTGCCTCAGCCTCCCAAGTAGCTGGCATTAGGGCATGAGCCACCACACCTGGCTATTATAGACTTTTTAATTAGAAAATGTTTTAAGTGCCATTTTTTGTTTTGCTTTCCCTCTGGCTTACTGGCTTTGAGGGTCACCAGAGATGAGATGAGGGCAGGAAGGTGTTTGGAAACTGTGCTACTTTGGAACATTGTAGACAACTGATGTTCAACTAGGGGGAAATAGTCTAGGGGAGCAGGTTGTGGATGTGTGCTACTTGCAATTATTTGAAAAACTATTATGTGGCGAAAGAAATAGAGTTGTATTTGTCATCTTGTGAGGGCGTTAATTCCCATGCTTGGAATTTATAGAGAGGCAGATTCCTGTTCTTTATTAAAATACTTCCTCATAACCAGAGTGTACAAATAATGAAACAGCTTCCACTCAAAAAGCAAGATTTCAAGGGACTTAGAGGTGACTTTTCTAAGGGCCCCTAGGCATGACATGCAACCTTGAAGGCCTTCTTAACTTTTGAGAGTCTATGGTGTTAAATCTGAGATGAAGTGAGGAGGTTGCTGGTGAAGGAACTTAGGACATGAACCTCTGCGTTGGATTGGAACCAGGCTCCTTCTGAGATAGAAGCTGGGCCACATCCTGTGTCCTGCCATGCCAAGTTACTCCCCATTAACTCCCTTGATTTTATGCTCTTTTACTGCTGCCTATGGTGATTTTTATTTAGTACAATAGAAAGATAAAATACCTGAGGATGCTGAAATCAGTGGTAGATGGAGGACATGGCCTCCCTGGATCTTGGTGTTCTTGCACATAAATGAGAAACTTGCACTATATGCAGAATTTCCTAATAGGGATCATAGTGGGGGAACTGAGAAAGAACATGAGAGATGGACAGATGAGAAACTGCAGTCTCCAGTGTTTCATATGCAACGCTTTACTTGGCTCCAGCTAGTGGAAACATCATAGGAAATGTAGAGAAGAAGATGGAACCCAAGAGTATACATACAAGATTGGTCGTGGAATTGTAAACCACAGCACAAAAGGAAAATACAGCGCCACCCAAGGAGGAAAATACACGGCCTGTGTTCAAACATAGTAAGAATTTCGAGAGAGCAAAAGTAGAGCTTTGGTCTGAGCACAAATTAAGTTTAGTGCCCTGGGCCATCGCACACGTTGTACACTAATGAAACCAGCCTGGGATGTATGACATTACACTTTATTAATTCAACTTGTTTAAAATAATAGATATGGGCTGGGTATAGCTCAGTGATAAACCATGTGCTTAATATGCACTAGGCCCTGGGTTCACTTTTCAGCACCAAAAACTAAAACAAAACAAGAAAAGCATCTGTGTATTTGAGGAGTCTTGTCTAGACTGTTGCAAACCTCTCTTTTGGCTATGACAGAGGATACTTCAATGGCTGGAGGCATATCTCAGTGGTAGAGTGCTTACCTACCATGCACAGGGCCACGGGTTCTATTTTCAGTACTACAAAAACAAATAAATAAACAAGCTCAATGCTTCACTGAACATGCATATACTAAAACGTTTGTAATTCTATAAGTAAACAATAAAAGAACCCAAACAAATGCCCAAGGATTGCTACATTTCTCTGAGTCATCCAAAATTGCAACAATTGTGGCTGTAGCTCATTATGATGACTTTTCTTCAATGAAGGAGATTTGCCTTGTACAGGTTAAACATATATCTCATCTTCTATTTTCTTTATTTAGAATTAAATATGTCCCTTCATCTTCTCCTCTGGCATTGGTGTCAGCAAACCACTTTTTCCCTCTTATTCATTCGGTGACTACTTACTTTGTTAAGCATGTCACACATTGCTAAGTACTGTAAGGTGCTGGGCCTCAGGCCTCAGTTAAGGGTGGTTACAAGGCAGGGTGAAGAGTTGGCTAAAGGAAGGGAGTCAGTGAGTCAATGGCCAAAAGTCAAATCTCAAGCTAGGAAATGGCACAGAGTCCAGTGTGGCTGGAGTGGGGAGTGATGGGGAAAACATGTCAGATGTGAATATGGAAGGGAGAGTGGGAACTGACAGCAGAAGGTTTGTGAGTGTCGGGTAAGTTTGTCCTTGATCACATGCATAAGAAGGTGTTTGGAGCAAGCATGTGCAAAGATTAGAGTTGTCCTGTTAGGAATTTTGTCAGTCACTCTAAACACTAATAAGTGATAGCTATTGTTAGTACTATCATAAAATTATTGTGTAATAGTTTAAACATTATTTGTTGAAAGGGAAAGGAACTGCTCAAAAGGAAAGAACAGCTGGGAGGAGAAGAAAAGGAGAAAAGAAAGAAAGAAGGGAAAATATATATACATATACACACAAGATAGCTAAGATAATTGTATTACGAATTTCTATTGGTTTATTAAAAGGCACAGTTACTCCTTAATTTTTTAGCAATTTTGCATGCCTATATCTGATAATCTGAGCAACTACTTTGAAGATAACAATATGCAACATAACAACTATTGTTGATTTCTATCATCTTGTTTTGAAATTCTGTATCATTTTAAATTTTTTTGAATTTTTTATTCCCATTTGTTTAGGTCGTAATTTCTCAGTGTAGAGCACTTGCACATCGTTCATTAAATTCATCCCTAAGGATTTTTATTTAAACTATGACAAATAGTACTTTAAAAATCATGCCAAATTACTTACTGATAATATATAGAAATAAAATTGATTTTAAAATGTCAACATTGTATCTTATGGTCTTGCTAAATTCATTTATTTCTAGTAGGCTAACGTTTTTGGGATAGATTTTTAAGAATCATTTCCTATGTATATAATCATATTGTTTATGAATATAGTACTTTTATATCTACCTATCTAATTTGTAAGGTTTTTCTTTATTTTTTCTTGGTTTAGTTTCCTAGCTAGTACTAATAAAAGTATACAGTAGACATTTTTGCCTTGTTTCCAATCTCAATTGAAAGCATTCACTCTTTTACCATCAAGTACAACGCTACCTGTGGGCCTTGTAGATACCCTTCATCAGGCAGAAAAATTTCTCCTCCTTTTCTAGTTTTCTGAAAGTTTTAAGTGGATTTTATCCAATTTTCTGCATCTAGTAAGCTACTTTGATGATTTTCTATTTTATTCCATTAATGAGATGAACTGCATTCATTGATTTTCATTATTGAACTAACTTTACATTCATACATGCAACTTATTTGATTGTTGTAGTGCACTAACAACTGGTGGTCAACTTATAACCCCCAGCTGAACTGAGTAAGCGTGGTGCTGGGTGTGGGAGGCCTACCTGAGGACTGTTGCCAGCAACATAAAAGGCAGAACTAGAGAAGAAGGAGGCTTTTGGGAACTGAAGAAGGCTGTTGGGAGCAGAGGAATTACTGTTGGGGGCTGAGAGGCTGTTGGAAATGGAGAAAGGCTGTTGGGAGCTGGTGGATGCTGTAAGGAGCTGTTGGTTGTGTTAGAGGAGCTCATCATGCTGGCTTTCTTAATGAACTTGGCTGTTTTCATTCTCCAAGTATCTCGGGACTTTGTTGGCACTGAGAATAGCTTTGGTTCACTCTGAGGGAGCTCTGGTCCCCACTCTGAGCATCGCTTCCTGCCTCTGGAGGGGAAGACAGTGCACTGCCAGTGTCCTGAGAAGCTTGCTGCATTGGCTTCCCTGACAACTCAGCCATCTTGATTATTGGAGGATCTCAGGACCTCACTGTTGCTGAGAATGGCTGTGGTACCTTTGGGGGAGCTTTGGTTCTGAGCATCACTTTCAGGCTTCAGTGCAGATCCCTCAGCCTGCTAGCACAGCTCCTTCATCCTGCTGGCACAGACTTCCTAGATTCCACAACTGACCTTTGGGCCTTCCCAGTGCAGATCTGTGAAACAGGCCTGCATGAGATGTTGTTGTGGGCTCTGGGCCTCCAGATGGACTCCTGGAAGGCACTGGTTTGAGCTCTAGGTCTTCAGCTGGATTAGTGCAGGACATTTCTGTAGGATCCAGGCCCTCAGCTTGATTCCTTGGTCTTAGTGTGTGGACAGATTTCCTGCACTCTTTTGTATATAATTCTTTGAGTGGCTATTATAAAGAATCATATAAAATACGTGTCCTGTATTATATTGTTCCCCCTTGGAAAAATACCCCCAAACCATAACAATTATGATGCATTTTCCCAATGGACTATATCTGGACCCCTCTTCCTTTCCCCATTGCTAAGGGTGAAAACATGGGTCTTGAGTATGCTGGGTATGAGATCTACCCCTGAGCTACATGTATTATTGGATTCAATGTTATTTTGTTAAATAATAAATATTATTGTAACAATTTTAATAATATATGCACAACAAAGCAGAACCCCAAAGTACATGAAACAAAACTAACAGAATTAAAATGAGAAATGGGCAATTTAGTAATAATAGCTGCAGACTTTAGTACCTCACTTTCAAAAATTGATAGAACATTAATAAGGAAATAGAGGACTGGAGAAATACCATCAACCAAACACCCTAACAGATATCTATAAAACACTCCAAGAACAAAAGTACATGAAACATAATCCAGGAGAGTCCATATGTGAGGCCGGAAGATAAACTTTTTCAACACTTGAAATAATCGTGTGAAGGGTATGTTTGACGACAATGAAATTAAATTAGATATTAATTACAGAAAGAAATTTGGGAAATTCCTAAGTATGTAGAAACTAAACTGTACGCTCCAAATATTCATTAGGTCAAAGAAGAAATAAGATGAATGACAAAAATGTAACATTACAAAACTTGGTTTGGGACCCAAGATTAGTTCAACATTTTAAAATTTATTAACATAACGCATCATCAATAGAATAAAGGAAAAGAATCCTACATGATTATCTACTTGACACAAAAAGCCTTGAAAATAGGCAACAGTTTAAGTAGTAAAAATAATCATTAAATTATGATGATAAGGTACTTCCTCAGCCTGATAAAAGCATCTAATTAAAAGTCCAAATTAACATCGTATATAATGATGGAAGATGAAAAGATCAGCACCAAACTAAGGATGTCTGCTTTTTTAAATGTTTTACTAGAGTAACAAAGACCCAAACGTATAGCTGAACTTGCCAGAATTTTCTCCAGATAAGAGTTTAATCAGATAAAACGTTTCTCTTGTCTATTTCAAGAAGTCTAAGGCTGAGAAGGTGGATGCTTTATGTCAGGAATTCAAGTTTCTTCCATATTATTGCTCTATAGTATTGAGGTTCAATCAAATGGTCAAAGAAGATTCATCATGAAGATTCATGAGGCTGGTAAAGGAGGAGTGACAGAGGAAGGGGGCTGCTCCTATCCTTTTAAAGGTGTGAGCAAGGGGAAGCAGCCATCATTTCTGTACATATGCAATTGGTCTGAACCTAATTCCGTAGCCATAGCAATGAAGAATAGAAAAAAATGTAATTTTTAGTTGGACAGCAAGAGACCCAGCTTATGCTTCTACTAACAAAAAGTAATAGAAGAATCAGGGCTGGAGGGACAGGAGCAGTGCTTCTCACACCTGCTGTGGATCCAGCTGTTGGATGGTCTGTGTTCACTGAACTGAGTCTGCCTCTCTGACACCCAAAACCAAACAGCATACACCTCTTTGCTTACCTGATCTGCCTTCAAATATTTGAAGACATTTGTGACTTCTTCCAAGACTTCCAGATTAAACATCTTGATTTCCTTTATTTCTCATATGATATGTTTTTCAGACTCTTTAGATTCTACCTGGTGTGTTCTATACACCCTTTGGTATGCTTTGTCTTACTTAAAATGTAGAATCAGAATGGGATGCATTTGGATTCATCTTCTCTGCTCTGGAGAGTATGGTTCAATTAGTGTAGTTCATACAGCTCAAGAATGTATGTGGATGCCTCATGTACACTACTGACCCAAGCGGAATTTAAGAACAGCTCTTTTTCACAGATCTAGGTCAAATTAGATCTCTACCTGGTGTTTTTATGGTTCATCTCATCAGATTAAATACAGTGCATGAACATTTACATTTACTACTTTCCATCTTATTACCTTAGCCTAAGATTCTAAGATGTCAGTAGGATCTAATCTATTACCTGAGTGAATTAAAACCAAAATAATAACCAATTCTAGGAAAGACAAAATGTTGTACAGCAAGGAAATGATATTATATTACTGTTCTTAATTCACTTAAGGGCATACTACTTAATACTATTACTTCTAAGTATATTACTTAATAATTAGGAGTATGCTTTTTTGTTTGTTTTCTTCTTTTTATAATTTTTTTTAAACGGGGTCTCACTATGTAGTTCAAGTTGATCTTGAACTCATGATGTAGCCCAGGCCAACCTGGAATTCACAGTGATCCTCCTACCTTGGATTCCCAAGTGCTGGTATTATAAGAATGTGCCACTATCTCCAGAAAGAGTATACTTTTCTTAGTTCAGTAATAGCATACAGTGAACAGTAGTGAATGTTATTTATATAGCTATAATAATAACAAACACTGAATAAAAATTAACAAAATCAAGATGAGTAACAACAAAATAAAAAATGAGATTTTTAAAATTGATAAACCACTCTGCACACACCCCCACATCCCCATGGGAGCCAGGTTAAATTCCAGACATCTTCAGGAACCCCAGTGAGCCACCCCAATGGCTCCCCTACCAGCATGAGAGGCAGGTAGAGCCCAGACACATTCTGGGGCCTCAGTGGCCACTCCATGCACCCCCACACCACATCCTTGTGGGTGCCAGGGTGAACCTCAGACAACTTCAGGAATCCTGGTTAGCCACCCCTGCTCCTCTGCTACCTGTGTGTAAGGCAGGTGGAGCCCCAGACACCCTCAGAGGCCTTAAGACCACTCATTGCACCCCACACCCCTACAGGAGCCAAGCTGAACCCCAAACAATGTCAGTGACTGAGCCCTCCCCGACTGGCGTGGAAACCAGGCTGGGTCCTGGGCAATGTACAAAGCCTCAGGGACCACAAACTATGCCCTCTCAACTGTTCTGGAAGCAGGGCTGAACCCCAGACAGCTTCTGGAACTCCAGTGAGCCTCCTCCAGCCTTCCCCCACTGGGCTGAATGCCAGAAAGTTTCGGGACCATCTGCAACCACATCTTGCCCCCACATACCAGCTCAAGAGCCATGCTGAGCACTGGGGACCTTCAGATCCTTTCCCCGTCACTCCCACACCATCATGTGAGTAAGGTTGAGCTCCAGGAAATCTCTGGATCTTCAAAGATGACAAAATGAAGGAGTAAAATGAAATCTCAGACTTCTACCCCACCCAGAGCAAGTCCAGGAGACACTGACACAGAAGAGTTTGGAAACCATATACCTGAAATTTCTGAAATGATAGAAACAGAAGTAAAGACACAATTCCATCAGGCCATAGAAGACATCAGATCAGAAATAATCTCTCAGGTAAAAAATGACAATAATGAAAGAATTGCTCAGCACATCCAAAGAAGACGTAGATAAGAAAATACAGGAGCACGGAAAACTCATGGAAGCCTTGAATGGAAAGAACTGGAATGCATGAAACAGGTTCAAACATATCCAGGAAATTAAAAATACCTTGCAAAGCTAACAAAACTGCTTGAATGAAGCTGAAGATAGACTTCCAGGCCTTGAAGAAAGAATTGCCACTAGTGACTGTGAAAGGAAGAATCTCTTAAAAATAACAAGGAACCAAGAAATAACAATTCAGCAACTGCAGGATGAAGTGAAGAAAAACAATGTAAGATTAATAGGTGTCAACAAAACAGCAGTCATCAATACAAATGACATAAAGTATTTGCAGAAATAATAGGAGAAAATTGCCCAAGTATGCAAAAACCATCATACATACAGTTAAGTGAGGCATATAGAACTCCAGTTAACCATAATCAAAATAAAGAAGAGCTTGGAGTGAAGTATTTCAGGCCCTGACAGAAAAAAACTGCCAGATTGATGTACCCTGCAAAACTATCATTGAAAATTAATGGAGAAATAAAATATTTCCACAATAAAGAACAACAGAACCAATTCCTGAGTGTCAAACCACCCCTACAAAGAGTAATGAAAGATATTCTAGAAACAGATAAAAATGACCAAAACTTCAAGAACAACAACAGAAAGGAACCACCAAGCAGAGCAACCAACTAAACACAGAGGAAAAAGGAAGAACTAACAAAAGGAAAATAACATGACAAAGATAACCCCAGACATATCAGTTGTAGCCATAATGTAAATGGCCTCAACTCACCAATCAAAAGAAGCAGACTGGCAGAGTGGATCAAGAAACAAAATTCAACAATATTCTGTCTACAAGAAACACATTTAATTAAAAAAGAAATTAATAAACTGAAAATCAAAGGATGGAAAACAATACTCCATATGAGAAGAACCCAGAAAAACGTGGGTGTAGCTACTCTGCAGACAACGTGAACTTCAAACCAAGGATGATCAAAAGAGATAAAGAAGGTCACTATATACTTGTGAAGGGAAAACTTCAAGAGGAAGAGATAACAATCTTAAACACCTGTGCACCAAATATAGGAGCACCTAACTATATAAGACAAATTTTAACAGATGTGAAAAATGAAATAAGCAATAATACAATGGTAACAGGGGACATTAACACTCCATTGTCTCAAAGAGATAGATCAATTAGACAAAAAATCAGCAAAGAAATAACAAAACTAAACCAAAATTGTGAACAAATGGACTTAGTATACCTTTACGGTGTGTTCTACCCAAGAACATAAGAATACACATTCTTCTCAACTGCATGTGGGACATTCTATAAAATAGCCCATATGCCAGCACACAAAATATACTAAAGTAAATGCAAAAGAACTGAAATTACCTCATGCATACTATCAGACCATAGTCCAACGAAATTGGAAATTAATGACAAAAGAAACCACAAAAATTCCATAAACACATGGAAATTAAAGAACACCCTCCTGAACAACCAGTGGGTTATAGATGAAATTCAAGGGGAAATTAAACACTATTTAAAATCAAACAAAAATGCAGATACAACTTACAGGAACCTGTGGTATGCAATGAAAACAGTCCTCGGAGGGAAATTTATAGTGGAGAATTATCACATTAGGGAAACAGAATGAGCACAAATAAACAATCTTATGCTGCACCTTAAGCCTATAGAAAAGGAAGAACACATCAAGCCCAAAGCCCAAAGAAGGCAAAAAATTATAAAGCTCAGAACAGAAATTAATGCAATGGAGACTAAATAAACAAAGAAAGAATTAATGAATCAAAGAGTTGGTTCTTTGAAAGAATAAATAAAATTGATAAGCCCCTAGGCAACCTTATCAAAAATGGAATGAAAAAACTGAAATTCATGCAATAAAGAATGAAAGGGATAAAACCACTACAGATCTTGCAGAAATTCAGAAAATCATCAATACCTACTTTGAAAAACTTTACTCTCATAGGATGAAAAACAGAGAGGAACTTTTCTGATTTCTAGATACATGTGAATTACCAAAACTGAATGAAGAAGACATAAAAATACTGAATAACTCAATATCAGCCAGTAAAATTAAAAATGTAATAAAAATTTGCCAACAAAGAAAAGCTCAGGCCCTGACAGATTCACCACTGAATTCTACAAGAAATTTAGAGAAGATTTAATGCTAATTCTTCTCAAATTCTTTAATGAATTGTAAGATAAAGAATTCTCCCAACTCATTCCTGGAGGCAAGTATTACCCTGATACCAAAACCAGAGAAAGACACAACCAAAAAAGAGACCTACAGGCCAAATACTATCAAACAGAATACAGCAAATCATCAAGGTTATAGACCATGATCAAGTGAGATTCATACCAGCAATGCAGGGATGATTCATTATATACAAATCAATTAATGTAATAGACCATATCAACAGAGCCAGAGATAAAAATCACATGATCATCTCAATTGATGCAGAAAAAGCTTTTGATAAAGTCCAACACATTCCTGATAAAAATCCTGCAGAAAATAGGAATAGATGGTTTTTACCTCAATTTGATCAAAGCCATGTATGACAAACCAATGGCTAATATCATACTAAATGGACAAAAATTGAAAGTTTTCACCCTAAAATGAGGAACAAAACGAGAGTGTCCACCATCACCACTCCTCTTCAATATAGTTCTGGAAGTATTAGCAAGAGCAATTAGATAAGAGAGAGATATAAACAGAATTAGAAGAGAAAATAAAAACATGAAATTATCATTATTCACAGATAACATGGTACTCTCCTTGCTTATGGATAGGAAGAACCAACATCGTGAAAATGGCCATACTCCCAAAATTGTTGTACATATTCAATGCAATCCCAATTAAAATACTGTTAGTATACCTCACACATCTAGAGAAAACACTCCTAAAATTCATTTGGAACCAGAAGAGACCTAGAATAGCAAAAGCAATCCTGAGCAACAAAAACAAGGCAGGTCATCACAATCTCTGACTTGAAACTATACTACAAAGCCACTGTGATAAAATCAGCATGGTACTCTCAGGAAACAGACCTGAAGACAAATGGAACAGATTAGAAGATGCAGACACAACTACAAACACATTCAGCCACCTTATCTTTGACAAAGAGGCCAAACATGTTCACTGGATGAAAGAAACCCTCTTTAATAATGGTGCTGGAAAAACTTGCTTTCCACATGCCAAAGGCTAAAATTAGACTGATGTCTATCACGGTGCACTAAAGTCAGAATGGATCAAAGATCTAAATATTAAAACACAAACACTAAATCTACTAGGATAAAAAATAGGTAGAAATCTTGAAGACATAGGGGTAGGGAGAGAGTTCATGAAGAAAAACCAAACTGCATGGGAAATACTTCAAAGAATCAACAATCAGTATCTCCTTTTATTGAAAAGTTTTTGCACATCAAAAGAAATCACCAACAGAGTAAAAAGAAAACCTATGAATTGGGAAAAAATTTTAGCCAACTGTCTTTCAGACAAAGGACTTCTATTTAGAATACATAAAGCATTTAAAAAAATCAAGCTTGAAAAATTCAAAGACCCAATCCAAAATTGGGCATCTGAGATGAATACACACTTCTCAGATGAAGAAATACTAATGGCGAATAAATATATGAAAAGATGTTCAACTTCACTGGTCATTCAAGAAATGCAAATTAAAACAACACTGAGATTCCATCTCACTCCAAATAGAATGGCTATCATAAAAAACAACCAATAACAAATACTGGAGAGGCTGTAGAAGAAAAGGGCCACTTGTCTGCTACTGGTAGGAGTGTAGACTGGTGAAACCATGTGGAAATCAGTGTGGAGATTCCTCACAAAACTAGGATTGGACATCCCACTCAACCCAGCTATTTCCCTTCTCGGTATTTTCCCAGAAGAATTAAAAACATCATGCCACAGCAATATATGTGCATCCATGTTTATAGTAGCATGGTTTGTCATAGCTCAATCTTTGAAACAACCCAAATGTCCATCAACTGAGGAATTAATAAAAAAGACGTGGTGTTTTTATACAATGGAGTATTACTGAGCTATAAAAAAGATAATAGGTAAATGGATGCAAATAGAGACCATACTCATAAGTGAAATAAATTGGACCCATATATATAGACATCATGTTGTCTTCCTAGTGCAAAAACATGAAAGACTAAGTGGAACCCAAAATATACAACAAATATTGAGAAAGGGAAATTTCTCCAAAGGAGAAACAAGTGGGATTAGGGAAAGGAGAGAAGGAAAGAAAGAAGGAAGGGAAAATTTATATATGTATACAGAAGGGTGGCTGGAATAAATGCATTGCTGATGTCTAATGGTTTATTGAAAGGAATAGTCGATGCTTTAATTAATTAATTATTTTTTGGTCAATTTTGCATGCTTCTATCTGGTAATTTGAACAACTAATTTGAAAACAACAGTTATGCAACATAAAAACCATTGCCGAATTCTTATCATCTTGTTTGGTGAAACTCCGTATCATTTATAGATTTTTCTTCTTATTTTTCATTCTCTTTAATGGTTTGACAAATCTTTCATTCTTACATCTGCTCATCTGACCAACTCCAAGTAAGATAAAAAATATGTAATATAGCAACCAGTTAATCCTCATCATTTTGTTCAGAAACCCTGTATCACTCTTACTGATTTTGCTTTTATTTTTTTGGTCTATGTTGTTGACATTTTGCTATTGTTCTTTTTTTTCAATTCTCTTTAAAATAAAAAAAATTGTCAAACCAATATGTAACAGTATAAGCGCATTATTTGTAAGTAACAGAAATAAACACCATTTAAATCTAAAAGTAAATGCATCTGAGGAGTGGAGCTAGGAACAGGAGGCAAGTAGGGAAGAGAAGGAAGCTTTTTTGTCTGTCTTCTTGACTTTTTGTAAAAATAAACATTAATTTTTTAAAAACCTCAGTTCATTTAAGCTGCTCAATAAGCCCCAGTTTAAGGCTATTAATTACTCCTCATGTGTCACTACCTAGCATTTTGAAACAGGAAGGGGAGGATGCCATTTTCTACACAATATAACACTGCACTTGGTGTAGTTATCACTTGAGTCAGGAAGATAAATTTAATCACCACTGCGATGTCCCATTGTTATGAAGTGGCAAAGCTAATGCAATTTACTCTGTACTCTTGTTCCCTTATTAATGTGTCACTCAGAATAAGGGTCTAATTTTATGAAACAATTTCATTTTTGTTCTCACTTTTTAAAAATATCATTTCTGCCAGTTTAATTTTTTAAAACATCAGGACTTTTGGATGAGAAATTCAGAACTGATTCTCTAACATGTCTGGTGATGTGGGGGAAGGCTTTTTCAGTGAGAAAGTATACTGTCATTTGTTTCTTCTAAAAATTAATAGAACTCAGGTGGTAGAAGTCAGAGTGGTCACCTAATGGAAACTTGCCCTTAGGCCCTCAAGTAAATTGAGGAAAGGGGAAAAATTATAATTGTATCAGTATTGCAATGATGCTATAGCTAATATAACCATTTCTCTTGATGACTTTATCTTATTTTGATGCATTGGGTTTTGATTCAGTTTGTAAGAAAGCCCAGATTTATTCTTTGGTTTGTTCCACATGCCATCAGTGCCTTTTAATAGTCATTTATTAAGCAAATATTTACTTGGCTTCTTCAGTGTATGCAAGATTGTGGGTTGCATATTAGCCTAACTCTCCATTTTGAGAAAGATTTTAGGGGTTTGCATAAAACCCGGAACTCCTTCACTCCTCTGCTGCCCTATGCAGGAGGTATAAGCATTCCACGTGTCAAGGAAAAGACTGAGGTGTTCATAGCGCTCTATACCAGTCCTCTAGTCCCTGGGAAGGAAGACAGAAGTTCACAAGAATTGGGCAATTGTCCCTCTGAGTCTCGCTGTGCCTGTAACGGGCCAGAGCAGGCCAAGGGTCTGACTTCAAATTTCTCCTAGGCATTACAACATCAAGTGGTGGAAGGGGTTAAAATGATTATATGGATAATGACATAATTGAATAACATGGGAAGTTATAATGACTCCTTTTGAGATCCCTTTCTTTTTGCTCTTGTTACCATGAAGCTAGAGAAGCACTGTGGAAAGAACACATTTGGGAACCAGACAAAATTGGGCTGAAGTCTCAGCTTCCTGTCCTAACCCAAATGACACTGCTCAGATCACTCTTGAGTGCTGAGCTGCAATTTGTCTTTCTGCGAAATAGACACATTGCCCACCTAACATGTTGTAAGCGAAGTTCTGGAAACACAGCAAGCCTCCACTCAATGGGAGCTGTTAAGTCATGTTTGTGGAACACCAGCAGAATTTAGTATAAACTGTGGAGACAGGAAAATGCCAAAATAACAGGAAATTCATTTTTATGAAGACATTATCATTTTCACCAATTCTTTTCGATGCTCTTGAGCTCCTGAGCAACTTGCAGACACAGCCCAGATTCCTGGAAGGAGTCTCTGAGCGGTTATTGCCAAACAGAATTCATGTCTCGTTTTGTCAGTTGTCCTCAGGGTTCCATCAACTGTACAAGTGAAGACTTCCATGAGCTGGAAGCTAAGGGGTCACCATTCTTTCTACCTGTGAAGGACTTTTTGATAATCTTTAATTGGTATTTTTCCTAAACCAATTTAGTGCACAGATTAGAACTCACCTTTCATACAGACCTCAGACCCCCAGTTTTCAAGACTTAGGGTCTCCTCTCCCTATCTCCTCCTCAGTTCCTACCTATGCCCTTTAATGGCCTCACTCTCAGAAGTTCTTAGTTTTCAAACTGATACTCTTTTTAATGTTCTGTTTAATTATTTTTGACCATAAAAGGACTTCCTGGTTCTTCCAAGAGTTTGGTAGTAGATGATATTTTGGGAAGTCTGTGCAAACTTTACCAACACCCTCAACTTGTTCACTCTGACACAGGAATGAAGAAGACAGAATTCTCAGAAATACAAACTGATTTCTTACCAGACAGAACAACAGTTCCAGGCTTGTCTGATAAGTCATTGTCTGCAAAGGATAGTGTTACAGTTTAGACCTTAAGTGTCTCCCAGGAGTCCATGGACTTGCTCTCCAGGGCGGTGCTATTTGGAAGTGGTGGAGCAATTAGGAGGTGAGGCCCATGAGGAGATCTTTAGGTCACTGAGGGATATGCTTTTGATGAGTTGCTTCCTTCTCCCTCTCCTTCTTCCTCCTCCTCCTCCTCTCGTTTTGGCTTTGTGGCCATGTTGTGAGTACTTTCACTCTACCATGCATTCCCACTTACCACGATGTGCTGCCTCACAGTCGGCCCAAAGCAATGAGGCTGATATAGGTTATAGACTGGAACTTCTAAATCTGTGAGCCAAAATAAATCTTTTTCCTTTATAAATGAATTACCTCAGGTACTTGTTATACATAAACTGGCAAAACAATTTCTTTTCTGGGACCAAAGACATAAGCAAAATAAGGAAACCTCCACAAATAGATTCTTTTTGTTTATGTTTTTGTTTGTTTGAGAGAGTCTTACTATGCAGTCTAGCCCAGGCTCAGATTCAGATCCTTCTGCATTAGCCTTCCAGGTGATGTGATTACAGGCACGCACTACCGCACCCACCTGCCCCACAAATAGATTTTTAATAGTCCACTCTATAAACTAAGTATTATCTCTATATAGGGATGGGTAATCTTAATTATCAACTTGATTGGCTTGAGAGATGCCTAGGACATTAGTGAAGTATACTTCTGGTTGTGTTTGGGTCAGTCAGAAGTGTAAGACCTTGGAGATTATGTCTTCTCCCTGACCCTTTCCTCTTGGGCTTTTACCTGTCTTGCTGCTTCCTGGCCATTAGCAGTTTTTCTTTGCCTTGCCTTCTGCCATGATGTTTCCGCTGTGGAGCCAGCTGACCATGGACTGAATCGTCTGAGATCATGAGCCAAAATAAACTCTTTTGTAGGTTAACTTTCTCAGGCATTTGGTCACAGCAATTAAAATACGACCAGTGCATACCTGTTCACATAAACTTACATTTATATCAACGGCTTCTTTCTCTTGTCCTCATGAGGACAAGGCAAAGCACCCTCATGTTTTCTGCCCCATGTCACTTAACACTATGTCTCCTACCCGATAAATCTTCCATTAATATCTGAAGGTTCCTCTCATGTCGTCACCAGTACTTCTTCAGCATTCCACAGGCGATGCGGCTTCAAGTCTCTACTGCCTCACTGCACCCCTGACATCCTTTCCCATGTCTATAGCCCCCGTCAACTGAAGCCCGTGGAAGAAAATTAAACATTTTGGCTGCAAACTGACCAGTCCAGAGCACGGACTGTAACGCCATAACACCAAAAGTGCTCCAGAGAGGTTAATATGAGCCCATTAGGCTGAACCTTTGTGGTCGCTCAAGCAGTTATAAACCCAACTACTTTTCATTGGTTTTAATCCACGTTTCTCCACCTTGAGCACACGGATATAAGAAACCTGATAAAAGCTACTGAAGTCCCCAAATGCTCTGTCAGTTATAGTCCCTTCGTCTACCTGAGTAGTGTGTTAAGTACTAGGATATAGTTCTATCTGCATAGCCTGTCAGTTGCCTGCATGAAAACTCCAAACTGGGGTGGCGGCTTTGATCCATGAAAAACTATCAGTGGAATGGGCTCTTGTTCGTAAACGACACCCAGGTACTGGCCTCCTGCCAGGTCCCCAAAGGCTCACTGGTTCACTTTTCAGCAAATAGGATACAATTCCTTTTAAGAGCATAAGAGGAGGAGAATATTCACATTGCTTTATCCACATAGATAACAGAGATTCCTCAAAGATGAATATGTTTATTTGAGAGCATGATTGCAATGGGAATGTACTTGCCTTAGTAAACTCTGTGTATGCTCAAGGAGATTGAAGCAAGAGAAAGTTTTTAAAGGCAAAATGAGTAAAATTATACAAGATGTTTTACAACAAGGATCCTTGGTTACAAGGACCAATAATAAGGGTGGGATCTGCCCAAGATTAAATAGACAGTTGTCGGGCAGATGTCCTTGTAGAGTTTGTTTTTGTGTGTACAGGGTTCTGATTCTGGAAGAAGCTTATGATTATTTTTATCAGATATATTTGCATAAAAACTCATAACCTCTTAGCTTTATTTATTTATTTATTTATTTAGGGCTTCACATAATATTTCAACATTCATAGCTCATACACATTGCCAGAATTTGGTCACATGTTCTAAAGCAGGTGCAAGTGAATCTAAGAAACTTTCTTTCCTTCCTTCCTTCCTTCCCTCTCTGTCCTCCTTTCTTTCTTCCTCCCCCATTTCTCTCCTTCCCTCTCTCTTTTCTTTCCTTCTTTCCATCCTTCTTTCTTTTTCTCTTCAGTACTAAGGATTAAACTCACAGCCTTCACACCAAGCTACAAACCTAGATCATTTTTGTATATTTAATTTTGAGACAGGATCTAGCTAAGTTACCTAGGTTGGATTTGAACTTGTGATCCTCCTAAGACTCCCAGAGTGCTGAGATTACAGGTAAGCGCCACCACACCCAACTGGAAATTTAGTTTCTATGAAAGTGGCCCGAGTCAGGGCTCCCAAAAGTGTCCCAGTCCCTGAAACTCACCAATTAACTTTACTACATGGCAAAGAGTCTTTGCAGATATGGTTAAATTAAGGATTTTGAGAGGAGGAGCTTATCTGAGTATATCTAGAAGGGCCCAATGCAATCAAAAGGGTCCTTCTCAAAGGGACACAGGAGAGTCAGAGTGGGTAAAGGCAGAAGATGAAAGCAGAGGGGGCACAAAGAATGAGCTGACGATGCTATGTTGCTGCTTTTGAAGACGGGAGAAGAGTCCATACAACAGAGTTCATGTGACCTCTGAAAGCTTCAAAGAGTAAGAACAGATTGTTCCTTCTCTGATCTTCAGAAGAAGTGTAACCCCACAGACACACTTAAGGCTTCTGGCTTCCAGAGGCATAAAATGATAAATCTAAGCTGATTTAAGCAGCAATAAGAAACTAATCTAGTGTTTATTCATTCTATTAAAATTTCTGTCACTATGGAAAAATAAGAGAATAGACACTTGGGGGTAATCAGCAGCGTCTACCACTTCTTCTTTTTTTCCCCTTTTAGAATGATCTTCTATCTATTTATAAAGACCACATCTTTCACTTCAAGTTGCTCACAAACATTCTTTCAAAAATTCTATGGTCTATCTTGCTGGCGCTTCTTGCAAAACTCAATGACTCTAGTTCTGAAAGTCTAATCTATTTAAAAAAAAAAGCTCTCCATCTTCTAGGACTCCTCTGCTTGTCCTTGATGCACCAGAAACAACCATCTCGGCTTCAAGCATTTGAGGTGCGTATCCTCTTGGTATTGAGGGTGTACATGGCATGGACCCAAGATGTGAAGTCATTAAAATATTAGGGCATTCTCACACTTCTTTTACGCATCTTAGAGCAGCTATCATCACCTGTGAATTGTCTTCTACCCTTTTCCATAGGAAATCATTCTCCTTGCGCTAGTACATGGAAACGGCATAGATACTGAGGCGTTCTAGCTTCTTTGTCACCCGGCAGCAGTAGTCCATCAGCAATCAGCAACAGATTTTGAGGTTCCTCCTTAATGGCCTTCACTGTCAGACCATTTCCACCAGATTCATGGAGGCAGGAGGCATGGCTATTCCTTCATGTTCCTTCAGAAAAATGCAGAAGATTCCACCTCTCCTTAGGTCTCTTAGCAGTAGTTTAATTGCCTTTCAAATGGAATCAAAAGTTCACATTTCTGAACCTCTACCTCCCATTAGTCGTCTGCTCCTCCTACCACCAGTAGTTTGGGGGTTGCTAGTTTACCCAAGATCCACTGCTTCTTCAAACAGCCATTGCTCCTAGAGAAACAGCCTATGTAGAGACAGCCAGGATAATGAGGAAATGAAATAACTCTAAGGTGTAAACTTTCCAAGAGATGAATACATTTTCTCTGTTTTGTTCTCCTCACCTGCTTGGCATTCTCTCTGCCGATGTTCACTCTGTCCCAGATTCGTTGGCAGTCAAGGCAGGAGCCAACCAGTCTACTGAGGCGTCTCATTAAAATGCACTGCTCTAGCTAATTAGGAGGCAAGGTTCTCCCACGGTGGGCTTGGCCTGGGTATTGCCATTATCTTCATAAATAGACTCTTTACTTTGCAAATGGTGCTGTCATGGCCAGGCATTCCTGACCTGGCAAATGCTTTGTGCATTCTTGAGTAGAGGAGGGAATGTGTTAGCCAGAGAAAGCAGAAGCATTCATGCTGAAGTGGGGCTCTGTCCTGAGCTCACCCTGCACAGTCTGGGCAGCAGGCAGCCAACGGCAGAATCTGCATGCACAACCACAATGGGAAATAACATATGGCCCAGATTTTCTGGGAGTTCTTATTTCCTGCCATCTTAATCTTTACAGTAAAGGCAACTTGTAAATTGCATAAAACAGGTAAATATTTTTTAAAAGTCATTTAATTACTGTTCCTTTAAAAGACTGTTCCTAGCTATAAATTCACAAAACAGAGAAAAAAGTCAGATGATTTCCTGCCTTATACAATCTCATCTCAGGGAAATGTATTTACTTTTTAAAATTTCTATCACCTAAAACACACTCTCTCTACAATCTCTGCCTGTTTAAGGCTCAGTTCCCATTTCTAATACCAGTTCTCTTGCAAGGCTCTTCTGATTTCCCAATTAAATGAAACCACTCAGGTTTGGGCAATAGCAGAGTAAGTTTAACCCTCTCTTATCCCACTTACTACTACTGCTATTGTTATTATTATCATTATAGTTACCATGACAGCCACCACGCGGAGCCCTGACTCTGTACCTTGCCCCTTCCTCATCTCTAATCCTGATGCTGAACTTGCAATTTAGATGTTCTCTCCATTTTACAGATGAGAAAACTAAGGCGTAGGGGCATCAAGAAACTTGCTAAAGGAAAAACTTGGCAAGAAGTAGAGTAAGGCTCGAAATTCTGAGTCATAGTTCTCAGGGATCCTTATCCTCTTACTATACAGCCAACTACTAAAGGAAAGTCCATCTTTGCCTATCTTTTTGCCCATAGGTGCTCAAGAGGAATGAATCAAAAAAACATAGCACTTTGGACCACAACCTAATTAGGTAGATAAGTATTGTTGTCAAGAAAAACAGCTGTATTAAGAGGTGATCTAAAAGTGTAGTTGGTACAAAGTGTATACCTTTTGGCAAACACATTCCGTAAAAGTTACTGTAAAATGTTCATATAGCATGATGACGTGATAGGGCAAGTTGCCAGTTCTCCCATCAATACCAGGGCTGTAATGAAGCACGTCTTAAACTCCAGTGTGTATATGAACCGCCCTAGGATCTGGTTACAATGCAGGTAAGTCTAGGTTGGAGCTTGATCTACATTTCTATAAAGCTCTAGTGATGTGGTGGCTGCTGGTCACTCTTTGAGTGACAAGGTGATAAGAGACCACACTATAAACTCTACACTGTGGCAACACAGAATACAAAGAAGCAGAAGAGGGTCTGTGAAGATTTGAAGCTAGAAGACGTCAACCATAGGAGAAAGTGGGGAGATCATTTTGTGGCTTGCTGAGCTCTTATTCACGCCCCCCGCCCCCCCCGTCTTTTCTCCTGTTGTACCTTTTGCCTGAAAAACCCTTGCCCATGCTTTTGCACAATAAGCTTTTGTTCATTTTTGAGATAGCTCAGAGTTCATTGTCGGTGAGCTTTGCTGACCTCCAGGTTAGGCTGAGTGCTCCTCTCCTATGTGTTCACACTTCAGTGCCTCCTGTTTCCATGCATGACTATCCATTCTATGAGGCCGGGGGTGTGTATTAATGATCTGACACATGATGGGTTCTTTAATAAGCTGAGCTTCATTTGGTACTAAGAGATCATGTAGGGAGGCCAAACTTTACCTTCTCTCTCTCAGGGTGTTTTGGCTGGGCCTGAGAATAAAACTTGTATAACACAGATCCACAGGCAAAAAAGTACACATTTATTTAATACAGTCTGTACCTGGTATGAAGAAGTGAAAACCCAAAGACATGTTGAACTGGACAAACAGGAGTAAATCCTAAAACTGTGACAAGGCTCAGGGCTTGGGCTGGGATAATTAACTGGGTGAAGAAGTTTAGTCTAACAAGGTTTGCTTATGCAGATTTCTCTCTGCCTCAACCTTCCATTCTTGATCAGATACTTTCCTTCAAGTGTGGGGAAGGCACCCTTCACTTAAGAATTTTATCTCCTGCTTCTTAGAAAGCTAAGGAAGGTCAGAGTTGCTTTGTTAAGACTCTTGCACTCAAAACAGTCAATATGTTAGTGCGGCATACTTTGGGGTAGCATGTCTGAAGCCCTCAGTAAGTGCTAAGGAGGAAGCAGTATAGAACTAAAGATGGGAAAGGGAAGAATGGGTGGAGGGGTTCTGTACCGCCTACCTATTGTCTCAACATTGCCATTTAAGATAGAATCTTCAAACATCACACTTTAAAACACACTGCACACAGGGGAGTATGGGTCAACTGGGCTGCTTTGACCTCAGCGGTTTCTCTCATGTGTCTGCACTTGTTGGCAGATCACCTGCAGGCTGGCTTTGTGTGTGAGGGCCCTCTCACATGGCTGGGGTCCCAGGCCATGTAGTATTTCATTCTAGCAGGTGAGTCCAGATTTGCACTCATGTCCGAGGCAATATTCCAGTGGAGGGAGCAAAGTGTGAAAGGTCTTCTGATCCATGGGTTTGCATGTGGCACACCATTCCTTTGCTACGTTTCACTGGCCGAAGCAAGTTAAAAGCCAGCCCAAAGTTAAGAGAAATAAACGTTAAGTCTAGTAAAGAGGCACAACTCTAATTGTAATGAGGAGGCTACAAAGTACGACTACAAGGGCATTTTGATAATCAGTCGCCGCAGTTTCCTATTGCATCATACCCTTTGACTGTTAGAGTATGAATAATGGGGTGCCCACAGAACGGGTCTCGGCTTTTACGCTGTCACCTGTAGGAGACACCTGGGCGATGCATCACTCACTGTTTGCATACCAGTCACCCCAAGCAAATGTTCTTTCCAGACTGACCTCTTAGCTGCCTCCTCCTACTGTCTAACCAGGATGTGTTCGTGTAATCCAGATGTGGCCCTAAATTAGGGTGAACAAAACATGATCAGAGAGGCAAATCTATTGTTTAAAACAGTACAGCCAAGCAAACAAACTGTAAGTGCTTTTAAGTTTAGTTCTATTTGGATTACCTGGGTTCCTATAATCAGTGTAGCTACTTGAGTTGTTCATATGTGTGCATATTTTTAATTTAATGTTTTGAATAGGTAGTGTATTAACAAAAGTTTAAAATATCATATGGGAATTTTCACTTACACGTCTTCCCCTATTCATAGTGGTCCTCTCAGATGCAAAAAAGAAAAAGTTATTTTAAAATATATTCTTCCAGAACTAAACATATAATTTGATTAAAAACAATCATATATGTTCTGTCCTTGACTGTGCATTTTGCTTTTATTTTTTATTAACATTATATCTACGAAGATATTTTCAAATCAGGGTATAAAAACTTCCTTGTTCTCTTTTAGGACCGCATGATTTTCCATTGCGTAGATGTGTTATAACCCATTTAAGGAGCCCCTATGTACAGCCATTTAATTAGTTTCCTTTCTACTGCTATTGTATAATTAAATCTAGAGGTGATTTGTAGGAACACAGCCATGAATTCAAAAATTTGGTCTTATAAATGGATTGATGATGATCACCTTTCTGTTTTCTTCTGATTGGGTCTCTTGTCACAGCTTGTAACTCTGAAACATTAAACAAACAGAAAATTTCATGAAGACACTGGTTTGGGCATGTGTCTGGCATTTTTGAAACTTTATCTTCTAAGTGTCCCCTAGAGAAAGCCACATGGGAAGGCAGGGTGATGGGGAAGAAGGGAGGTGAAGTGATTCAAAATATAGGAAGGGACAATTATCTCTGTATGTATGTGAGTATGTATGTATATGCAGCATATCTAACCTAGTTGTGCTACTGACTTAGGTCACTTTATTGTAAGGAATAGTTGATGATTATTTGTTTGATCAATTTTGCATGTCTATATCTGTCTTCCTGAGTATACACTTCGAAGTTATCAATATGTAATGCAACAACCATTGTTGATTCCCTGTCACCTTGTCTGTAACTCAGTTTTGAATGTACTATTCTTGTGCTACTTTGTGTCTGTTTGTTAATATGTTTTTGTTCTTTTACTTTTAAAATAAAAGTGAAAAAAAAAATACAACCAGGGCTGGAACTACAGCTAAGTGATAGAGTGCATACTTATCATGCGCAAAGCTCTGAGTTCAAGCCCCAAAACTGAAAAACAAATTTTTTAACACAGTCAGCTCTGCTGAATTTTTAAAAGGCTATTGAGCATTGTTCAGGAGAAATGCCAGCTCATTCAAGCATCTCTTCATGCACAGCAGCTTCTCCATATTAGCTGCCTCTTTCAGTTCTGGAGTGTGGATTGGAGATTTGCAGAACTAGTATCCTGGAAAAACTATGATATGGGTATAACAACTGGATTCAGAGTAGCCTAAATGGAGCAGTTACTATCTGAGCGTCAGGGAAGTTAAATCAACTAGGCTCTTAATTTCTCTAGAGCCATGATGTACACCAGCTGTTTCTGAATGCTAGCCCATGCACCTGCCACTTCATAATCACCCTGTGAAGAAACATATACCTGGCCCATTGCATCAGGACTAGAGAGCTGGCCTCTCTGGGATCTATAATCAGCTCACTAGGTAACTAGGAAGCATCATCAGGTCTGGGAACTCTACCAAGGCAACAGTGCGGATAAACATGACTACATTTAGAAAACGGGAATCTCAGACTGTACAGGCTCTATATATGGGACACACCAAATGTTCTGAGCTCTACCAGCCTGATGCTAATGCACAGGAAGACTTAGCATCCTTTCTGGCTTCAAAAGGTTCAAATGTGAAGTTCTATCTCCTCCCAGCTTCTTGTCACTACTGACCAAGTCCCTGTAAGGGACTGACATAGTGACCTACTGAAGAATACATGGTAGGTTAATGCTGACTAGAGGACCAGCCTAAATCTTCCCCTCTGCCCTATAGCAATAGGCACAGTCCTTCAGAATGAATTAATGGTAGGTATAGGTCTAGGTGATACTTTGGGATTGATCTTTTTGGCAAAGAAGCTGTCCTGAGAGATATACTAGGTCTAAAGCTGGGCCACAGGTACCTAGGTAGGCATGGATGACTCCTAGAAGGTGGCCCTGCCCAAGCAAGAGCTTCTTCTTATTAGAGGAGGTTGTACAGGTTTAGTCCACTGGATAGTGGGAGAGGGAAGGCAGATAGACTCAGAGAGAACTGTCTGGTCTTAAAATCCATAGTCAATTTTGGGAGTGTTGTATTCCCTGGGAGAAACTAGGTCTCCTCACCCAATTGAAATCCTGAGGGCCCAGGTGGGCCCAGGTCCTGGCTGTAAATGGAGACGTTGCCCTGGAGGTGGGCCATTCCCAGGGGCAGCCCCTTTCTCTCTGAGAGTGAACTTGCCTTTTCATGTAGCAGAGAGATATTTTCTTACTTCTATATAAATGCAGTAAAGAATTAATTTGCAAAGTCCAACCAGGATTCTCCAGAAGTAGGCAACAACACTTTGCTATTTCAGGATGGAGCTCTGCAAATAAATCCTCTTTTAAAACTCAGAGCAGTTTCTCAAAGTCCCAACAGTGCTTTGCACAGGGTGGGTCCTCCACAAAGGGGTGGTAAGTCACTGACAATAGATCAGTTATCACTCTAAAAGTGACATCTAGATATAAAAACATAGCCTCTCCTGTGATGTGGGGAGCACAGAAATGCTTTTGTATTGCCCAGTGCTCTGAATCTACACTAGGATATTGGCCCTCAATGACTGGCAAGAATCATTTGTATTTTGAAAATATCCCATATCTGTGAAGGAATAAATGGATAAAAATTCACATGTATGGGGGCTGAAAGGTGTGATACTTTTCCTCACTCATTGTAAGTCATGGCTAACAACCCTATAATAATATACAGGCTAATGAGAGAAATGTGTGACTAATTCTCTCCCTCCCTTCTCCATTGCCCCTCTCCTTCCCCCTCCTCTCCCCTCCCCTCCCCTCCCTTCTCCATTCCCCTCTCCCCCTCCCTCTCTCCCTCTCCCTCTCCCCCCACCCTCTTTCTCTCTCTCAGCACTGGAGACATCCCAGGGGCTCTTCCATACTAGGCAAGTACTCAACCCCTGAGCTTTATTTTTATTTTAATACAGGGTCTTGCTAAGTTGCCCAGCTTGGCATTAACCTTGTGTCCTCCTGCCTCGGCCTCTGCAGTAGCTGGGTTTACAGGTGTGCCCCACCACAGCCAGCAACAGATTTTTAAAATAAAAGTTTGATGTGACATGGGAAACGTCAGAAATAGAGACCCAAAGACCCAGGGAAAATTGTTCATTTTTATGATTTGATTTAATGAAGAAATGCCAGCTGTGTAAAAGTGTGATTAGCCACAGAAGATCTGATTTAATGGTAATAGGCTGAGGGAGGAGCAGCAAGGCCTGGCTGTTTAGGTTGCTCTGTGTGATGACATCCTTCCTCTTGGCTATGAGGCAAGGCCCCTTCTAGGAGGGTTTTATGACCTACTATCAGGAAAAGTAGATCAGAGAATTTCTTTATAGTCAAATCCTACACAAAAAGGTGGAGGGGAGGTTAGGGTAACATTTCTAGGTTTTGTAGTTGGCTTTGGATCATGGAGTTCTGCATTTTTATGATTTGCCTTGACAGAAAAAGAGAAGCAGGAGAAAGAAGGGCAGGGACAGTGAGAAAGAGACAGCCCTGGTGACCTTCCAATATCTTTCAGCCCAAAGTACTTAGCACGCCAAGGTACCACGCTTTGGTGTGTCATTTTCCAAGCCCTGACACATGAAAATGCCTTTGTAGATTAAGGAATTTGTCTTCGGAGAGGACCAGAGAAAGCTGCTCTAACTTTTCCTCTACATACCAGTCTGCAGTAAAACCCAAGGCACCAAGAAGCGAATGGAAGATGCCAAGCAGCAGAGAAAAGCAGGCTGATGAAGAGCCTTTTTCTTGCTAAGTTGGAAATAAATTGCTGCCAGATTGAGGGTAATGGGAAAGAGGAAAAGAGAAAACACCAAAGTCAGCCCAGAGGGAAGCTCAGAGACCCTACATAGAGAGGGAGAGGGGCATCTTGTAACTGGATTAAGGAACGAGCTTTGGAGGACTTGGGGAAGGTAGGAGGAGGAGGAGGAGACTTTTACAGGAAGGTTTGGTGTGACACAGTTACTTTTTCTGTCCCCATCGAACCCTCTAGTAAATCCCTATCACCTGTGGACTTGGATTTTCATCATGAGAATGAGAGATATATTTCTGATGGGACACTTCCGGATAAGTACAAGGTAAGAGAAGAATTAGCTCAAGAAAACCTAGTTACATTCAGAACATATGGGGTATTAGTATATGCTTATAATTTTAATTTTAAAATGTTATAAAAACCAGTCTGGGAAAAGTGGTTGCATGCCTGCAGTCCAAGATACTCAAGAGGGTAAGGCAGGAAGATCCTTTGAGTCCAGGAGTTCAAGATCAGCCTGGGTAATACAGCAAGGCCTCAGCTCAAAAATAAACAAACATTGTAAAAACAGAGACTAACGGGATGCAAATTTCTATATATGTCATTTAAGTTGAACAGCTGCTAATATTTCCCAGAGTGTTTTTTTTTTCTGAATTAAAAAAAACTTTAAGTAGGACATGTCTTAGCTACTTTCCTCATGCTGAGACAAAATACCCAACACATGAAGTTAAAGGGGGAAAGGTGTATTTAGCTCACAGTTTGTGGAGGTTTCAGTCCATAGTCAGCTAGCTACAAGGCAGAGTGTCACTCGGCGGAGAGGCGTTGTGGAGGAGAACAGTTAATGATGCCCACAAGGTAGTAAAAACAACAAGGGAGAGAGGGAAAGGACATGCCTCTTTCCATCCCTCATGTTGCTGGCAGGCTACCCGCCCTAGGGCAGGGGTAGCACTCACACCCTTAACCCCAGCACTGGACCAGGAATCAATCACAAACCCTAGATTCAGGCACCTCTGAAAAACCAGCCCCACGACTGGATGAGGTTTGGGGGTCATCTAGACATAAACCATAACCGGTAAAACACATCTAACATAAACTTTGCCATCGTAACCAGTGGAAGTATGTAGTCATTAGCATCATGTGTACTTGTACAACAGGTCTCCAGTTTCGTCTTTGAAAACTAAACTTCAATACTCATTATACAGCCCCCTTTCTCCTCGTTTCCCCTGGCCCTACCTGCTACATCCTACTCCCTGCTTCTGATAACTATATAGGTGAAATCACATGGTATGTCTTTTTGTGACTGGTTTGTTTCATTTAGCGTTTTGTCCTCAAGCTTCATCCATGCTGTGTCACGTAACAAGATTTCCTTTGGGCTGGGGATGTAGCTCAGTGGTAGAGCACTTGTCTACCATGTACAAAGCCCTGAGTTCAATCTCCAGTACCACACACACACACAAAGATTTCGTTTCTTTTTAAGGCTGAATACTTTTCCATTGTATGGATGTGTCACATTTTGTTTATTCACTCATCTGCTGATGGGCATTTGAATTGTTTCCACCTCTTGGCTATTGCAAATAATGCTACCATGAACATGGTATGTGAATATCTCTTCAAGATCCCATTTTCAGCTCTTTTGGATATATATACTGCAGTGGGATTGCTGTAACATATGGCAATCCTAATTTTAATTTTTGAGACCTCCATACTGTTTCTCATAACTGTACCATTTTCCAGTAGAGGCACCACTTTCCCTTTCCCTCAGCAGTGCACAAGTTTCCAAATTCTCCACAGCCTTGCAAGTATTGTTGTTTTCTATTGGAGGGGGCCTTTGTTTTCTTGTTATTTTCTGCTACTTTGTTTTAGGATTTTTAAAAAATATTGTGGTCATCCTCAAATGTGTGAGGTGGCTTTGCATGGTTTTGATCTCTATCTCTCTAAGAAATAGTGATGTTAAGTACATTTTCATATACTGCTGTCCCTGGTATCTTATCCAAAATAATATCTATTCACATCTTTCACTTTTGTTGATATTTTTAAATATATTACAAACATACCATTACTTCATCATTAAATACTTTTAACATGCATCTTCAAAAAATTAAGGATGTTTTTCTCCATTACCCCAATACTGTTATCATGTCTTTAAAAATTAGCAATAATTCTTTAGTCTATAATCCAGACCCCCTCCCCAAGTCAGCATGCATTTTTTAGAAATTCAAGTTAACTGTATTATTTAATTCCAATCAAATTTCAGTCACCCCTTTGGCAATGTGTGTGTGCATGTGTGTGTTATTGATGTTGAAACCCAGTGCTTTGTACCCTTTACTCCCTAGTGACATCCTCAGCCCTTCCTTCTTAAGTATTTTTAAATCTGGAACAGTCTCTTTCCTTTGGCTTTTTACATGACTTTGCTGTGTGGAATAAACAACACCAGTTGTCCTGGAATGGTCTTTTTCATTCTGGGTGAGTGTTGATAGTCTGTTGAACATAGGTTCATAGCAGTGCTTTTTTACATAGTATTTCCTCATTATCCTTTTAATGCCTCTTTAGGTTTGTACTGAGAACTCCTACTTAATCTGGGGCATTAACAACTCATGTCTCTGCTGTTTTTATCTTACCAGTCTTACTAAGAAATTCATCAATTTTATTACTCTTTTCAGAGAAATAGCTTTTAGTTTTCTCTATTGATTTTCTGTTTTCCATTTTATTTCTGCTCTTACCTTTGTTGTTTTCTGTTGTGCTCAGCTTCTTTCCATTTCTCCACCTCCCTCCCTCCCCCTCTCCCTGCTCCACCCCTTTATTTCTTCTGAGATGTTTTTCTTTTTGTCTCATTTCCAGGAAGTTGATTATAATGTGTCGTGATATAGATTTCTTTAGATTGATACCTTTCAGACTTTTCTGAGCTTCTTGAATCTATATTCATGTCTTTCATCAAATTTGGGACATTTTAGAGCATTAAAGATTTTTTTTCTGTACTTCATGCATTCTAGTCCCTTCCTAGTACATCAGTGACATAAAAGGTAGAATTTTGATATTGTTCCATATGTCTCCAGGGCTCTGTTTATCTTTTTTCCCCCCCCTGTCTTTTATATATGTTGTTCAGATTAGATATTTCTTATTAACCTATTCTCAAATTCGTTGATTCTGTTTTATATCATCTCCATTTTGCTGTTGAGCCAATCCAATGTGTTTTAAAATTTATATTATTTAATTCTAAGACATTTTTTTCTTTGCTAAGATTTTCTATTCGGTAAAAAACTGCTTACTTCTTGAAGGATTTTTGTAAGAGCTTCTTTAACATCTTTGTCTGATAATTCTACTATCTGTGTTATCTTATTGTTGGCATCTACTGGTTTTCCTGTGCAAGCTGAGATTTTTCTGTTTCATGTGTTCCAAATGGTTTTAGGTTACATACTAGATATTTTCCTATTAGGTTTCAGACACAATTCTTGCTTAACTTGTATGGAGAATGTTAATTTTTTTTTAATAGGCACTTAACCTGATTGGATGGGAGTCATATTCTCCAGCCACAGTTCTGGATGTGCAGTTCTACTGTAAGAACATCTTCAAATTCTTTGCAGTGCTGTTCAGACCTATCCCCACAACAGCTGGTGGCCAGTCTGGGACATATCAATGAAAATATTCAAAGCCCAGTTCTCAAAGCCTGGAGTAGGTTCTTTAGGGTCAGAGCCATGCATGTCCTGCTTGTGACTGAGTTCAGGAATTTATAAACAACCATTCCAAGTTCTTCCTCTCCATGACTTCTTTTTTGACTCCCTGAGGTTCTGGTCTTTCCTCCTTCCCTCAGAGGGCTGGGCTTTAGCTCCCCCATATTGCTATACATCTTTGAATATACCTGCATTGGGGTCCAAGAGGCAAGAGGATAAAGAGAAAAAGAGGAACAGGCATTCATCTGTGTCTTGGGACCAAGGTTTTTCAGTGTGATATTTAGGTGCCCATGGATTCTACTGCTACAACTGCCACTAACACTGTAAAATTGTCTGGGGGCCCAACAGAATGCAGGAAGAAAGAAAAATGGACCATTGTCCCCACATCTGTCAATATGAAGAGTCTCAGTATTAAGTAACTTTTCTTAAGACTCTTTCTTCCCATACCTGGTTATCACTTTCAGCTTGGGTCTACCTTGAGTCTAGATCAGGGGATAAGGGATTAACATGTAGGCAAAATTCAGAGCTGACTCAGTGGTACTTCATATTCAGGTTGTCTTTCCCAACCTACCTCCTATCATTTACTTTTCAGAGTCCTCACATAGCAGCTCCATACAGCCTTTCCAATTTTCCTAGTTGTATTCAGTGGGTGAGACAGAGAGACATGGGCCTACTCTATCTTCTGTGTTTGAACAGAGAGCCTTCAACTTACAATGGTTTGACTTATCATTTTCCGACTTTACAATGGTATGAAAATTGTAGAAATTCAGTAGAATCCATACTTTGAATTTTGGATTTTGGTCTTGTCCCAGGCTAACAACAGGCAACACAATATTCTCTCCTGATGCTGAGACGTGCCAGTGAGCTAAGCTCCTAGCCGACCACACCGTTAGGAGGGAAAGCAACCTCAGACTATGTTGCTGAGCTAGGATGCTTCATAGATTTGGTGTATTAAATGCATTTTTTACTTGTGATATACTCAGTTTAAGATGAGTTTACTGGGACATAATTCCATCATAAGTTGAGGGGGATCTGTATTTTGCTTTACAAGGATTTTATTTAGCTTTCCTAAACAGATTATAAATCAATGAACTAGTTTTAAATGTTCACTTAAAAAAACAAATGCTCATTTTATTTCATCCTGAGACAAATTCACCAAAGCAAAAATCACAAAAGGAAAAGTTTTATCTGTTAAGGGAAGTAAAATACATTTGGTTTCTGAGCTTTTTAGATTACTATGCTTCCCCTTTAAGATCATAGGTAAGAGAAATCAAAGGTAGAGCCTGACACGATACATTACTTGCTGAGAAAAAATGTTTTTGATGCCTTATGAGCTCAGAGTGTAAAGTTAAGTTCCTCTGGGAGCTTCTTCTCAGAGATGTGGCTCAGGCAAACAAGGCTGCTACTCTTACACAGTGCTCTCTCACATACGCCTTGGGCCTTAACTACAACTCACAGAAAAGCCCTAAAATGTTGCTTTCATGATGCTTGTTGAAAATATGCAGCGAATGGCGAAGGCCAAGATGTTCTTCACCAAGGACTTGTGAGGAGGTAAGATTTAATTCGCTCTTTTGTTGGCCTTGTTGGGGTGGGTGAATTCCAGAGAGTGATACATGTTTTCCATAAAGTCAGCGAGCCATTGTTGAACAGAATTTCTGCAGCTATTGTCAGTGGGAACATAATTTGGGTCAATGAATCATAAATTCTCTTTTGGTAGTTTGCCGAAAACAACATTGTGAGCATAGCTATCCCGAAGGGGAAAACTGGAAAGAGACACTCGTAACTAAACAGCATGGCAGTCTGGCAGGGGGTGAGGAAGTAAGATCTCTGCCCAACAGATTGAAGACTTCCCTTCAAATGTTTAGTTACCAAGTAGCTTGAATCTTTTCTTCCCTGGGAGCGACTGCAAAGCAGCGAGCGCAGACCACACAGTCACACACAAACAGGAACATGACATTGGAAGGCGGGTCCCTTAAGGTGCTCAGCGGACTGCCTCTGTTCTGTTTATCAACCCATAAACAACCCAGACTTGTCCCTTAGCAGAAATCCACGGATATTAACGCTCAGTCTTGTGCAGTTTGCACTGTCCTAGTTTCTGTGTGTTACAGAAAACAGCCAGGTCACACGCTGGCTTTATCTCCCGTTCCTTTCAGTTCATGGAGTCCAGGTGCAGCTATTGGTGCTGGAAGGCGGGAGGGGGCAGGAGGAGCAGTAGAAATCAGCGCAAATGTAAATGGCCGGTCATTGGAGGTGGGCTTTCCACAGCACAATTCTGCCTGCGTTTATAAATGGAAAAGCTGGGGATAAACAATAATCCCAACCCCAAGTCACAATTACTGATTGTGGGAATTAAATGTGAGACCTTCAACTCAGATGCCCTTTTGTTTAGCTCATTAAGATCCTGCAGGAAGAAAATTTTACCTGAGGGTTTACTCCAAACCAAGGTCAGACAATTCTGCATTCACCCCCTACAAACAGCCTCCACGCTGGTCCTCAGAGCTTTGTGCAAGAACAGCTGTCCTTTGTTTCTGACAAGGACAAGCAAGGAAAGTGAAGTTCGGCTGCAGTAGGAGAGATTTGGATTATATATGAGAAAGATTTCTTGGTTTCCAAGTACTGCGAGGCTGAGGAATGAGCTCCAGAGGACAGTGACAGAATCTTCAAAGGAGTTTAGAGACAGTTCTCCTTCTGGAATGGCTGAAGATGGATTTTCCACGAGGACCAATTATAGAATCAGCACTTGGCATCAACTATTTCTGTACTTATTCTTCTGGATAATTGAGGGGGTTCTGCTGCTGGCCCTCAAAGCAGGTCCCTCAGCCATGACAGTGGAACCAGATGGTTTTCATCTCCTCTGCAGTGTGTCTGCTCTCATAGGACTCCAGTACACAGGAATTCTTGGTTTCATGTAGGGAAGGGGAGGAGAAAAGACCTTGTTTCACAATGAAAAATTACTAAACCCTCACTAGAAAACAACTATTTATATTTCTCAAGGAGAACAGAAAGCCACCTTGTAAAATCTAGAAGTCATTCTTCACACCAGACCAGCACTAGCGCCCTGAAGCTCGACCTACGTGGTAACTCATTAGACTTACTGGAGACCTTGGGCCTCATTTCAGTCTAATTAAAATAGGTGGAAGGCACTGATATGTATTTTAAACAGTGTTTTAGGAAATTTGTGTGAAATACATTTACAGGATGCTCTACAGTTTGGATAATGAGTGTCTTCCCAAGGCACATGTGTTAAAGGCTTGGTCCTCAGTCCGTGGTGGTACTGGGAGGTGGTGGGACCTTTAAGAGTTGGAACCCAGTGAAAGGTCTGGAGGTTATTAGGGATATGACCTTGAAGGTGACTCTGGAACGCTGGTCCTCTTTTTGCTCCCTAGCTCATGATGAGGACAATGGTTTTTCTCTGCCACAGGCTCTTGCCATAATGTGCTGCCTTGCCGCAGACCTAAAAGCAATGGGAACAACTAACTATGAACTGAACCCTCCAAAAGCATCAGCCAAAATAAACCTTTCCTCCTTGTAAGTTGATTATCTCAGGTATTGTTATAGTAATGTGAAGCTAAAACAGGAGGCCAGTGGTTCAGACTAAGCCTTTGCTATAGTCCCTACAGACCAAACCAAAATGGACTTGCTCAGGGTGAAATTCCACCTCACTAAGCTGAAACTAAGTTATTTATCTAATCTTCTGAGAAATAAGGAAGCAGAGAAATAACAGCCAAATCTCCAAACAAACCAGCTTTAACCAATATGATAACCATGTCCCCGCTGCCTTAACCTTTCCAAAACAATAACTGTGTTAACAAATTAACTTTGTGCCCTAGTGTTCTGTTTCTTTGTTCCCACCATATAAAACCCACTGTTCTGCTATTGCCCAGGGAGAGCTCTCATTCTACCTTGTAACATAAAGTCTTCCCTGATTCATGAGTCACACATAAAAGCCAATTAGATCTGCAAACAAATTTCTTGTCATTTTGTCTTTCGACTTTCAAAAGTGCATTCAGGGTTGAGGTAGCATCTAAGCAGCCTAGTTGATATATGACGTCCTCTTAGAGATTGTCCTTATATTTCAAAGTTTGAACAGGCCCAAGGAAAGGAAGGTACAAGTCTACTTAGATGAACTGCTTTAGTTTACTGTCATGGGATTGCTGTGCTGCAGGATTAGAGCTGCAGCTATCAGCTGATGAAAGCGAGTGGTTTACTGATTTGCTGTGAGCTTGGAGGAAGCCTGTTCAGTGACTATGATTTTAGAAGCCTTCAAAAGATAGATCCTGGGGCTCTCTGGGCTGTCTTGAAGGCTCTCTGCTGTAAACGGGGAGCTTGATTCCATTGCTGAGGTCAGGGTTACTAAGCTGCTCATTACAAGCTATTGATCCATCTCCAGCCTCAGAAAGCAGACTGCAGAGTTTCCAAAACAATGGGACAGTTGTCTCTCATACAAAGAAGACACAGTCACTTGAGGAGGCCTTGTAGCTGAAGATACAAAGGCAACAGAACAGGCATAGGGGTTAAGAATTAGGAGTCTGGATTGAAACCACCCTTGAATCTCCTCCTTCCACTTACTAGCGATGTGCCCTCGAGCATATTACTTAATGCTTTTCAGTGCCAGTGTCCTTATCTGTAGAGGGAGGCTAATGAGGGGAAGTACGTCATTTCATTCGGTGGTGGCGATAAGTGAGAGGTATAACACTTCACATAGTCCACTCATTAAGACCCACCTGTACTTGTCTGGTTGGGACAATGGAGTTCTGCTGAAGGGAATGTGTATAGAAGTGTTTTCTCATGACCAGAGCAGTGAGATTGAAGTTGGAAGAGGAGAAAGTGGGAGGGGAAGGCCTTGGCAAAGGTACCAGTCGGCGCCAATAGGCCACTCTCAAAGTCAAGGTACCCATTTGCTGGGCCTTTGTAGCCCCAGCACTTGGTAGGGAAAGAGGGCACCTCTTACCCCCAGACTGTGCATCCTCAGGTCTCTAACTTTTTGAGTAGAGGAAGTTGTCACACGGTCTTTGTCCACTTAGTCATCCCTGGAGCTGCTGACTGGGAAAGTCTGGGGTGGAGCCAAGGAATCTGTATTTTCCTGAGTCCTTTGGTGATTTAGCTGCACAGGCAGCTTGGGAACCATGATGCAGGCTGCTCAGTACAATTTCTGAGCTGTGTACTTGCTCTTTGCCACAGATCATTAGTCTTGCAATTCCATGAAACAGACTTTTGTTTGGATTCACAGATATCCTCATTTGAACTGCACTTGTGCCTTGATATGAAGTCACAGAGTCCTGGCACCGAAGATCAAATTCAACAAGTGTACAGAATTCTGGAGAAGGAGAAGGAAAAGAGTTGATCTGGGAAAATGGGATGTAGTGGAAACATCAGACCTGGTTGGGGGTCCAGAAGAATGAGCACTGGGTAACATGAAAGGGGACAGACAAAGGGGGTTCACCAGGAGGCGGAAAAGGGGCCCAGAATGAATGGAGCAAGCCCCAGGGACAAAGTGCCCTTTTAGCCAGCGAGATACTTAAATTGACGTTGGTAGAGCTCTTACCAGGTGACAGGCACTGAGCCAAATATTTTAATGCCAGTTCTAGTTTCATTGCACTCTGGCCATAGAGGCCTTGTAATTCTTCCCTTATAAGTGAAGAAGTAATTACCTTGTCCAACGGGGCAGCCAGGTGGCCTTATATCTTTCAGTCTTAGGTGTAAGGAGGCAAGAGCAAGCATTTTTGGAGAAGAGTTCTGGCTGGTGATCAGGCCTCCTGGAATCTTCACTCTCTTGTTTTTCCAGATCCATCCAGCATCAAGCAGCTTCCGCTCATCCCATTCCTAAGGATGGAGGGAAGAAACTATCACCAACTGAGTTACCATATGCTAAGCCTGTGTTCAAATATTGCCAGAGCGGGGCACTAACAAAATACTGTCCTCCCAGCTCCTAGCTTCCGGCTCCTGGCTCCAGGCTCCTAGAAGCAGCAAACACATTTGGAGAATACCTCTCAGCTTTTGGTACTCATGGCAAACCACTAATACTACAGCCCAGGACTCTTCCTTGCATGGCTCTGTCTGCCTCAGAACCTATGTCAGGCCATTGCTCCTAGTGGTCGGATGCAGTTGACATTGAGTTGAAGCACATTGACTCTCCCTACTTAAGTTACACCCTTAAACAAATTGCTTATGATACTGGTGTCCTGGCTTTAGCCCCGATGCGTGCCTTGCCTTCATCAGCACTCCTCTGAGTGCTCAGGTCTGTCCTCTCTTCTCCTGCTACTAAAAGAGACCAATTACTTGCAGGCAGAGTGTCATTGCTTTTTCGGCTGTTAAGTGTAGAGTTCCTTGAGCTTTTTGGTGCTGTCTCCTGGATTTGCTCTCTCGGGATACCAACCCAGCCCAATTTAACTCTGACAGCCCTTTGTAACTATTATGAGCAGGGTTGTTGACTACTAAGAGGTAGTCTTGTATTCTTTTCAGTTCTTTATTTATTCATTCACACATATTTTCTGAGCTCTTATGCCTAGCAAATGGTTGGGACCTCAGTAGACAACGGTGAATAAAACAGTCTCCCATCTATCCACACCCAGTATAAACTCCTCAATCATGCAGGAAGGGTGCCTCCTCTCCTGGACCAGAGAGAGTGTCTGAAGGAGGATACTCAGCTAGGACCTAATGATAGTGTAGCAAGACAAACAAGGGGAGAAAGGACACCAGGAACAGAGAAAAGTGTTAGTGACAACTCGAGCAACATGGACGGGACCTTCCTAAGAAACCGGAAAAAGTCCTGTAGGGCTAGAGGGCTGAGCATGAGCTGGTGTATTACTTTCGCTGCTACCTGCATCATATTAAGGTATCAGTATTAGCTGTGTCTCTGTACTAGCCAGTGAGCTCTGTGAAGGCCGTGTCTGTATTTTTATTTATATCCTCAGAGGCCAGCCATGGAACTAACACAAAGTAAGTGCTCACTAAAGGCCTGCTGCACTGATCTAAGTAGAGCCAGTAGCCCCAGCCTTGGCCTGGTCTGCTGTTTGTCCACTTCGCACCACTCACCTTCTTAGCTCATGTGCCTGAGTTTACCCCCATTATAACAGAGCTCTTGCTGCTATAGACGCACACTATCTGTGACTTGCATATCTGCATGAGAATACCTCTGTGAATTTTGAGGCACAAATAATTCAGATATTTGGAGCACAAAAGCTTATTGATGCAGAACTATTTTAAGACCAGGTAGAAATGTCTTGACATAAAACCTGCCTAATTTCGTCACTTGTCAGAAAGAACTTTGTAAAGTGTCTGGGAAGACCATTGGCTTCCAACGTCCCATTTCCCACAAGGGCAATTCATTCTCTAATTCTTGTTTTGTTGTCCATACTTTTAGGCAAGTTATATTATTAGGTAAAGAAAATTACATGCTTAATAATTAACTTCTATATATCTGTTCTTCTTTAAGGTTCCCCTTGGCTATAGGTTGGGTTAAAGAAATCTGGAGAAAGCTTGCATTTGTCCCATCAGGTTGCTCCATGGTACTCTGTCAATTAAGTTCCAGGTCAATACTACATATCTGCAGTTGGAATCTATGACCCTCCTGACCCTCACCTTCTGTACCCAACTTCCTAATTAGTGCACACAAAGGAAAACCCAGCCCACTACTGTCACAATTACTTCCGCCACCACTATTCTCAGTACTTATCAATATTAGATCATTTAATCTTCTTAATGGTATTCTGAAGTAGGTGTATTATTCTTAGTTTAAACATGAGGAAGCTGAGTCACCCTGACCACAAACTTCACTCTCTTAACAATCATATTCTGCTGGTTTTCTCCTGAGCAGCTGCTGTATCATGGTGGAAAGTGGCTCTGAGATTTGTAATACCCTGCTTTTTGACACTGATGAAAGGAGAGGTTATTCAACTTCTCTGGGCCTCAGGTGCCTTATCTTTAAATGAGGTATCATTGTAAATGACTGCTATAATAATGAATAAATGAGAAGGAAAGCAAAGACTCGCATTCTCAGCTGCTGAGTTGGCCACGGAGATTCAACCCTGAGCATCTAACCTCTGCTTCTTTGTTCTTGACTTTACCCAGGTGCTTTCCCTGAAGTCTCTAGAAACCCAAGACTTATCCTCAAGGTCAGAGGTCTGAGAGCTCTTTGGAACCTTTAGAAAGCAGTGAAGCCTCAGAGCTGCTGCTGTTCCAACATGCATGTGCTGGTCAGTGTCCCCCAAGGGGCATGGGCTAGGATGACATTGAATATGCAAGGGTTCTATTAAGAGAAATTTCTGCCAGGGAAGTGCTGGGCCACTGAGCTATATCCCTGGCCCTAAGAGAAATTTCTGGAGGAGGAGGCAGGAAGGGTCTCAGTGTAAATCTACCCAGATATAGGAAGGTTGGAAAAGTATCCCAAACATGAAGCCCAACACAGGTTTGGGAAAGCTGTCAGGGAAACCTGGAGCCCACACTGCAGAGGATTGTCTGTATCTCCTGGCAAGGGTCTATCTTATGACCCTTACCTTCCTCAGACAGCTAGAAGCTACTCGTGGGCAGCATTGCTGGATTCCACGATACAACAGCAGGGACACTGCTCAGTATGCTCTGATCTTCCCAGAACTAAGAAGATGAAAGAAAGAAAAGAGTATATAATGTTTTGGGTTTTTTTTCTTTTAAGACAGGGTCTTGCTATGTAGTCCAGGCTGGCCTTGAACTCACTATGTAACCCAGGCTGGCCTCAAACACACAGCAATTCTCCTGCCTCAGCCTCCCAAGTGCTGGGATTATAGCCATGAGCCACCATGCCCAGCAGGGTATAACTTCTTATTCCACTACTTTTTTATAACTGAGAAATTTCCTTAAAATAAAATATTGTACATTATTTGACTTCATCTTTGAGCAATCCCATATTTAGCTTTGTAACACCCCCTATTTATAGTCTGAATTTTAGAATCTCAGATATTTGAGTTTCCTGTACAATATCTCTGCTGAAAGGAGTCCATGGTAAGATCAACAGTCAGTTACTTTCACTTTTGCTGGCAATGAAGAGATGACACTCTGGACAAATGGCCTTGATTCTGCCCTTGCCTGTGGGCCTCTGCTTCCTTCTCCTAAGGGGCTGGTTGTTGCCGCTTTTGCTGTCTGCCCACGTGTTTATCAATGTCACCCAGGCTAGCAGTATGATAGCATCATCCGGGGAGTTTTTCTTTAATAACACACCCACAGAGCTGCTTCATCAGCATCTCTGGGGGTAGGAGATGGAAAATTACATCTCCACGAAGCTCCCCAGATGACTGTCATGGTCAGCCAGGTGTGGCAGCCGTGATGAGGTCTACAAAAACTGTACAGCTGTAAGTGATCCTGTAAAGCTGAGATAAAGTACTTATGAACTACATGGGGAGCTCAAATCATAGTTTGTCCCTACCCCTTCGGAAGCCTGCCTTGTACCTTAGCAACCAGCTACCTTACAGCCCTCTCACCCCATCTGCCTAGCGCCCAGTTGTGGAGTAGGATGATTCCCCCGGATAGACTTTGGCATCTTTAAAGCAAGACAATTTAGATGTCCATCTTGCATGTTTTCAAAGGAATGTCGCTAAAGGTCTCTGTGTGTGTTCTAAAAGCTTTTTAACATCCCTTAGTCCAGTGGTGGCAAATTTCTTGCATCCATGCCACAGCAGGCCGTTTGTTATCACTGAAAGCTCTAAAAGTTTATCATCACTGCCTTAGTCGATAAGCACTATCTTAGTCAGCTCGTCAGCAAAATGTAGGAGCAGGAGCATAGTAGAAGCAGGTACGAAAATGCACATTTAAGACGCCCAATCACCAAGCCCTCGAACACGCCATCTTGTGTTGGTGTCTCTGTATAACATGTACATGGGAATACAGAGTCAGCTCCCTGAGAGTGGTTTGTCACTGCTGGTTACTCTGAGTTATCCTTTGGACCCGATGTCTACCTGGGTCCTCCGAAGGTGATTCCCATGGCAGTGTGTGACTTAGATGGTGACTAACTGTTTCTCCAAGTTCCTGGCAACAGTACCTGGAAAGTGCCCAACAAATTTCAATATACAAAGCATAGCAGGTTGTTCCTTGTTTTTGGTCATGGCCTCTGCCGGTGCACCGAGCCTGCTCAATGCTAATACCAACTTGGTACTATGCGTAAAGAAAATGATCACATTAAAAATGTACCATCTGTCAGCACAGTGCTCAATGCTTTCCATGAACCGTCTTACTTCACCCTCCCAACAGTTCTATGAGGAGGGCATTACTATTGTCACTTTATGTATGAAGTTCAAGTTTAGCGCAGTAACGGCCTTGCTCAGCGTGAAAGCTGGTAAGTGGAAGAGCTCGTATCTAACTTTTAAGGCATTACTCCCTTTGCTCCTTTTTCCCTTCTCATCTTCCTCCACCTTGCACAAATTCCTTCAGGACCTTTGGAGGTCACTGAGCACTATAAATACTTCCAAAACCGACCATCTGCATCGGCATCCCCTCAGGTACCCCACTGATTTGCTGTACTCCAGCACTCTGCTGGTCTGCTTCAGGGTGGAGATTCTGTCCATTCCCCAGTTGCGAGAGAGTGTAAGACTGATCTGAGTACAAACTGCCTCTCAGGATCAGTCTTCAGGCGTTTCACCCAGAAAGGTGATGAGAACCAGACCTCACAGATGGCCTAACCCACAAGATAAGAGCTAAAAGGCTAAAGTCAGAGCTGGTACTTTTCAACTGTGCTTGAGAAATGGCAATATTATGCCAAGAGGAATAAGTAACTATGAACAGATTTTTCAAAACAGAATCATGAGTCTGGTCAGGTTAAATGACATATTGGTACAATCAGTTTGTGGATGTGGTTTCTGTTCATTTTTTATCTTTTCTGCTCTGCCTTTGACATATGACCAGTCAGTCATTCAGTCACATAGTAAATACTTAGTGTCTTCTAAATTCCTGGGGACATCATGATGAAGAAGACATACAGAGTTCTGCTCTTCAGGAGTCAAGATTCACTGGACACCAACTATGTGCCACTTTTCAATTACTAAAAATGATGTCGAATACTGAAAAGCCACATACGTGAATTTCTAAAATGGTCTAAGTATCTGGCAGATTAACTTCAGTTGCGCTTTGTTGGTTACTATTCTCATGGCCTTCCGGTCTGAGACGGCAGAGTGACAAGATGGAGAGAGGAATGGGAAAGGAGGGGTGAAAGCTGGTGAGCAGGAGTGCCTGCTTGCCCCGGAGAGGTTCAAATGAAGCTGTTTATGTAACCTCCAGAGCCAGGCTATGCCCAGGGTTCATTTGTTCAGTAATTCATCTACCAAACATTTACCGTGCTTGGCACTGTGCGTAGTACTATACGCTTGATTTAAAGTAAGACATAAGCCTCTGTCCCCAAGAAGCGTTTATTCTAATAGTTGAATATAAATAAGCTATTTTATAGACCATAACAAAGGCTTTACAGGTTAGAGTAGGACCCAGAAGAGAGATTGGTCAGCTTTATCTAAAGGTGTAGTATCTGTCTATTTATGTTTTTTTCAGTGCTGGGTATTGACTCTCAGGCATGTGCCGTTAAAGCACAACCCCAGCCCATGACACAGCCTGTCTTGACTGGAGTATGAAGAATAGAGATGAGCTCATCACTCAGACAAGACGATGATGGGAAAAGTATGAGCCAACATCAAGGTAAACAAATGACAGACAGGTTTGTAAAGCTGAGCATAGGAGACGAGGTGTCGACAGTGGTTAGGAGCATGTAAAGGACAAGAGAGGTCATGATTCAAGCTAAAGCTGAGGAACAGTGATCAAGCTGAATTGATCACTGGAATTTAACAGATCATGATAAAGGAATTTAACAGATCATGATAAAGACTTTAGATTCAATCCTGTAGATCATGTTGAATCATAGATGTGCCTTAGACAAGGAAATAACTGTCATTTTTTTACTTTATAAATCACAATGTACTCTAAAGTTTATTAGTAAACAGACTCATTGCTGTTTTAAAAAACCACTTTTAAAGGGGGAAATGAATCAGATTTGATAGCAGATTAGAAATGGGAAAGCGGGGCAACAATTTAGCTCAGCAGCACAGGACCTGCCTGGCAAGCAAAAGGTCCTGAGTTCAATTCCCGGTACAAAAAAAACAGAGACAGAGAAATGGGAATATGATGTAAGAACAGGACAGCTTTGTAAAGCTCTAGGGCCCCCCGCTGGAAAAATAAATTTGGGGTGGTGTATTCAATTGGAATAAAGAAAACAGGAAAGAGATGAGTTAGTCTGAGCTGTTAAGGCAAGGTAGATAGAGTGGGCGAGTGCTCAACTGGGCTGCCATGGACTGTTCAGGAAGGTGCATCGTTTGCCTGCAGCTGGTCAAGGACTGGGTGAAATGTTTGGAAGGTGGGATGGTGGCTAAATTAAGATCTGGAGGTCAATGCACCAGGAGCCCCCTCCTCAGGATTGGAGGGTAGCAGTCACTAAGTCCGTCTGTTTGCTACCATGACTAGGGTTCCAACAGATGCTTGATGAGTGCAGACCCAGTGACGGGGTGCTCCGTTCCTCCTATCCGCATTGTATGCTCTGGGGGGGCAGTTACCATGCTGTGTGTAGCGTGCTTGTGCGGCTCAGAAGCATCTCAGTGCTAGAAGTGCTGCTGGTCGCTGAAGCTGTAGGGGACTTGGGGCACAGAGGACCACGAGGGCCCCTTGTGGTCAGGCTGCTTGTTAGGTGGGTAGTTGCCTTAGAAGAGAATGTTTTGTGGTGGTGATTTCTAGAGGGCACCTTCCTTGCCAGCCCTGTTGGCAGAGCACACAGGGATAGGGGCAGCTCCTGGAGCTTGGGGAAGGCTGGCTGGCCAGGCTACAGAAGGCAGACAGCTGCTGAAACTCTCCCACTGGCTTCCAGCTCTGAGAGGCAGTGGGGGCTGTGGAGGACATGGCATTTCTCGTGTTTATTAGGAAGGAAGGCAGCACCCACAGAGCCGCTGATTTGTGTTTCTGTGCTGAGCATCAGGCCTGACTTAAGGTTAGGTGGGAACAAGGACCCCTCAGAGCTTTGTATCAATCTTCCCTGACCTTTCGAGGTACAGGATGCCTGAGCTGAGCCTCTCCTCACACTGCCCCTGTGGGGCCACTATGCACTTCTTCCGAATTGTCCTCATAACAAGAGCTGAGACCAGAGCTAAGGCTGGCAGTATCTAGTAGGTGGAGGAAATCACCCTCCTGCTCCTATTAGTTAATTAAACTCATGTACGACCCTGAACTTTTTGACATCTGTGGGCATCTTTGGGTCATGAGGCTCCTATTTGCAAGTTATCCTAGTGTGTGTGCACACACATGAGTTTAAAAGGGCTTGTAAATCTGGGCAAGAAATTCTCCACGTATTGTTCAATGAAGAATGTAAGTTTCCAAATATGAATCTGGTCTCATGAAATATACTATGAATACTTACACATACAGTTGCTCTGCGGTGTCCACGGGGGATTGATTCTAGGACCCTGAGGATATAGAAACCTGCAGATGCTCAAGTGACTTCCATAAAACAGAGTAGTATTTGCGTATAACCTATGAATACCTTACTGTATACTTTAAATCATCCTCAGAGTGCTTATGATACCTAACACAATGTAAATGCCATATAAGTATTTGTTACAGTTTATTGTCATTATGACAAGGGAAGAAGACAAGGGAAGAAAGGCTGTATATGTTCAGGACAGATATATTTTTTTCCTAAATATTTTCTATCAGTAGTTGATTGACTCTGCAGATACAGACACCACATGGATGAGGGCCCGATTACGTGTCTGCCCATAGTTACATACAGAGAAAACCTGGGAGGGTGTACAGTACACTAAAATATTAGCTGTTGTTTTCTCTTTATTACAGGACTCAAGGTAGTACAATTGTGTTCAGCATGTGTTTTGTCTTTAGGGATCTTCACTCCTTCTTTTTTACTTTTATTTATTTACTTATTTATTTTGCTGTGCTTGGAATTGAACCCAGGGCCTCTCATAGGCTAGGCAAGCACTCTACCACTGAGCTACCCCTGCAGTCCTTTATTTCCTACCGAATATATACTTCTTATATAAAAATGGCAATACTACTACTAATAAACATAACACAACAAAGATTTAAACATTCCTCCCCTGATACATTTTTAGCACCAGGCCTGCACACTCCTCAGGAGGGCAGACCAGGGAGAAAACAGCCAGGACAGACCTGAGAGAAATTAAGATCACAAACCTAACAGAACTCAGAGGACTCTGCTCCTAGGCCTTGTGTGGGTTCTCCTGTAGATCTGTGTGGAACACAGAAAAATGGAACGTGCACCGACCCATTTTGAGGACTCTGTTCTCTGAGTCTACGCCTGCAGGGTTACGGGAGGACAAGGGTGACTAAAGGTGGGGATTAGAGGTGGGATGGAGTCAGAATAAGCAAAGAAAATATAAAAATAAGCAGAACCCTTGCTAACTATGTTGACTAATCTTTGCAGTGGAATTACCTGTGAATAATAATCACGTTAGCAAAGCAGGTGGCACTCACTTTAGTATTTGTTTTTTAATTTGGAAAAACCCTTGCTATATTATCCACCCACTTCCCCAAACCTTATTCTGGGATCATAAACTCCACCCCAAACTTTGAGTAGCTAAAATTGTTTGGAGTCTAACACAGCCGGAAGTATGAAATGCAGCCATCTGGTAGACCAGTAAGCAAGTGATTTTGAAATATTTACGTCCATGAATTATCAGCCATGATTTTTTAACCATGGAGTTTCTGAGTAGAAGCAATGCCTGGGGCTCTGGTTACTTAGCCAAGATCTTTTGCCTGGGCTGTTTTCTTCAGGAGGAAGAATATAAGAAACATAGCAAGAAAAAAATCATAGTTCCCTTTCTACACCATAGGCGCTTTTGTGTATGTTTGATAGGAATGCTGGCTGTGAGGAGTGTGCTGGTGCTGAGATTAATAACCCAGGAGACTCTCGGAGTCCCCATGAGCTTTAAAAATATTTTACAGCTCTGAGTAATTAAGAGTGGGGGAGAAGAGCCCATCTTAATCAGCAGCATGAGTTTAAATTTTGGGCTCCCTGGTAAAGTATCTGCAAGGGTCATTACCTTTCATTAATTACACAATAAACACTTCAGCAGAAAAGGACCACTGGCTATGGGAGGAGGGGTTGGGAGGCGGGTCCGGTGCCCTTTGGCTGATAGTTGCATCCTGGATCCAGGGGGATGCACTTTCTTCAGAGAGACTCATGGGCCGACCTCTTTCCGGAGTGGGGGGTGGGGCCCAGGACATACCTAGAAGCTTTATGGGTTATTCTCCTCTCAACTGTTTTTTTAATTAATTAATTTTATTGGTACCTTTCAGATATACATAATGATCACATTCATCACAGTTCCACCAAAATGTATTATTGGATGATTGTTTTTTATTTTAAAGAGAAAAAAACAACAAAAATGATACAGAATTTCAAAACAAGACAATAGGAAATCAACAATGGTTATTATATTGCATATTGCTATCTTAAAAGTAGTTGTTCAGGTTACCAGATATAGGTATGCTAAATTGATCACAATATAAGCACTAACTGTTCCTTTCAATAAGCTAATAGAAATTAGTATAATTATCTTAGCTATCTTAAGTGTGTATATATATATATTTTTTTTCCTGTCCTTCTTTTCTCCTTTCCCCCATCCCAGTTGTTCTTTCTTTTTGAGAAGTTTCTTTCCCTTTCACAATATCTATTGTACCTTTTAGATCTTATTTTTTCCTACAGTTTCTTACACTAGAGAGACAATACAATGTTTACACATGCGGGTCTGATTTATTTCACTTGTGAGTATGGTCTCTAGTTGCATCCATTTACCTATAGAAGCCTCAATTTATCTCTCTTTATCGCTGAGTAATACTCTACTGTATAAAAAGACCACATATTCTTTTTATCCATTCCTAAGTTGATGGGAATTTGGGTTGTTTCCAAGATTTAGATACTACAAATTGCACTGCTATAAACATGGGTGTACATATATCACTGTGATATGACGCTTTCAATTCTTCTGGGAAAATACCCAGAAGGGGAATAGCTGGGTCATATGGGACCTCTAATGCCAGTTTTTTGAGGAGTCTCCACACTGATTTCCACAGTGGTTGTACCAGTTTGCACTCCCACTGATAGTAGAGAAGGGTTCCTTTTTCTCCACAGCCCTACCAGCATTTGTTATTGGTTGATCTTTTTGATGATAGCCATTCTTTCTGGGGTGAGCTGGAATCTCAGTGTTGTTTTAATTTGCATTTCTCAAATGAGCAAGGTTGTTGAACATTTTCATATATTTGTCATTTGTATTTCTTCATCTGAGAAGTTTGTATTCATCTCAGATGCCCATTTTTGGATTGGGTCTTTGAATATTGGGGCCCTGATATTTTTAAAAATTCTTTATACATTATAGACTGAAGTCTTTTGTCTGAAGGACAATTGGCTAAAAGTCTTTGCCAATTCATGAGTTTTCTTTTCTTTAATTTATTTTGATTTATAAAAACTTTTTAATAAGATGAGAACTCAGTTGTTGATTCTTTGTAATGTTTTCTGTATGATCAGGGTTTTATTCATAAAATCTTTGCCTACATCTGTATCTTCAAGAGTTCTACCTATTCTGTCTCCCAGCAGATTTAGTGTTTCTGTTTTAATATTTAGATCTTTGATTTATTTCAATTTAAGTTTAGTGCATGGTGACAGGTATAGTTCTAAGTTCAGTCTCAGCATATGGAAAGCTAGTTTTTCCAGCACCATTTATTAAAAAGGCTATCTTTCTTCCAGTCAAGCAATTTGGCTCCTTTGTCAAAGATAAAGTAACTGAGTGTGTCTGGAGTTGTTTCTGCATCTTCTAATCTGTTCCATTGATCCTAGGATCTATTTTTTCTGCTAGTACCTTGCTGTTTTTATCACAGTAGCTTTGTAGTATAATTTCAAATCAGTGATTGTGTTCCCCTCTCCCTTGCCTTTGTTGCCCAGAATTACCTTTGCCATTCCAGGTCTTTTCTAGTTCCAAATGAATTTGAGGATTCTTTTCCCTAATTCTGTGAGATGTACAGTTGGAATTTTGATTGAGATTGCACTAAATTTGTATAACAATTTGCAAGTATGCCCATTTTCACTGTATTGATTTTTCCTACCCAATAAGTGACATCTTTTCATTTTCTGATATGCTCTTTGATCTCCTTTTTCAGAGTACTGTAGTCTTTAATGTGAAGATCTTTTACTTCCTCCATTAGACTGATTCCTAGGTATTTCATTTTTTTGGATGCTACTGTGAAGTTGTTTCCCCAAGTTCTCTCTCAGTGAATCTGTTATTCACATACAGGAATGCTACTGATTTTTGAGTGTTGGCTTTGTATCTAGTTATGGAATTGAATTTGGTTATTATATCTAGAAGTCTTGGGGTCTTCTGTGTAGAGTATGATGTCATTCATGAATGATATAATTTAACTTCTTCATTTCCTATCTTTATTCCTTTTATTTTTTTCTCTTGTCTAATTACTCTGGCTAATGTTTCCAGAAATATATTGAAGAGGAGTGGTGATACTGGACATCCCTGTCTTGTCCCTGATTTTAGAGTGAAAGCTTTCAGTTTTTGAACATTTAGTATGATGTTGGCAGTTGATTTGTCATAGATGGCTTTTATCAGATTGAGATTAAAAACCATCAATTTTCTGTAGGTTTTATTTTTATCATCAGTGGGTGTTGGACTTTGTCAAATCCTTTTTCTGCATCTATCATCCTCTCCACTGTTGTCAGGCAAAATAGGGGCAGCAAAGACAGGCAGATAGAATGAGGATTTTCCCCCATTTCCAGCTGAAGCAGTTCATATTGGATCACTTACATAGGAGATGTTCTTGGGACGTTTCCAGATTATTTTAAGGCGGCAGGCGCTTTCTGAAAATGAGCATTCTGCTTTTGGTTAATGTTTGAAGCCCATCTGTGATTGATTTACCAGCGTGCTAATAATATTTTGCTTTCTTCTGTTTTCTCTCCAAAGTACCATAAACGTCTTCCCTATTCCCATGTATATACCAGGCCAGTGGCAGAGAGGCCAACATCACAGATTTTAAGACCCTGTGGTATTTACAATTTTATTGGACAGCTAATTTAAGAGTTAGTACTCTTTCTCTTAACCTAATGTTGGGGTGGAGAGCATCTTCTGTCAAAACAAAATGGCACCTGAGATTTGAGAATTTGTATTCTGGTTTGTCTTCTCCACCTCAGATATTAAAGTCATGGAAGAAACAAGTAGAAAAGCCAATCATAGGTTGTATGTCTAACATGGATTTATATAACTCATAGCTGCCTATGGATACTGAGCCAGACGCTATACTAAGGACTTGTATGAAATCCTTATTTAATCCTACTACCTGTGAAGAAGGCACTAGTCTGACTATGTCATAGATGGAGAAATTGTAGATTAGAAAGAAGAGCAACCTGCCCTAGTCTTCACATTAATGTGGGGCCTGGATATGACTCCAGATCATTGTACACAATAGCTGGTGTTTTTATGCCCAGCATTGTATTTCCCTGAAGGCAGGAGGGAGGAGGCATTTGAAAATTATCCTCTTCCCTTAAGAAATTATCCTCTGAGTTAGAAAAACCATTTCCTAGCTTTAATCCAACTGTTTCAACTCCACTTATAGAGCCTTCATTCAGTAACTTGTTTGATCCTTTACCCTTTGCCCTGTGGATTTTGGTGCTAGTAAGAGAATATTAATTAGAGGACTTGGGGACCTCCTGCCAGACAATGTATCTGGAGGGAGAGAGACAGCAGCTAGGAAGGGTCGGTCCCAAGAACAGCATGGTATCAGCCACTAAGATCTGTGCCCTCATTCTACATCTGAGTCCCGCAGAGAGCAAGGAAAGAGCTGATTATCTGGTCTATTTCCACTCTCCTCTTGACATCACTTGTGTCTGTGTGCCTCATTAGAGAAGCTTGTTAGAACATCCTGATGGAAGGAGCATTTGGGTTGTTTGCCTGGCTGGCCCAATTTTTCCCCAGACAATGCCCTTTACAGCCACATCACAGTATTTTGCAGGTGCCCACTCCTGGCCTTGCCCCACCCTATTTGTGCAGAGCTGGACGTTTGAGTAAAACTGGGCCAATTCGAATCCCTTCCCTAAAATTAGTAATTGGCTTTGTAAGTTAATGGCTGGACCAGTGATGTGTGGACGTGGGAGCAATTTCTACCAAAAACACTAGTCTTTATAAAAAAAAATTACAGAGAGAAGAGCAGAGGCAGATGGAGAGCAAAGACAGCTACTTTCCCTGTCTCTGCTTCCAGGCCCCTTTATCCCGCCCTTATCTCTGCAATACTCTACTTTTGTTTTTATAATAAAATCTTTGCAACAGGGAACCCTAACTTTTCTGAGCTTTGTGAGTTCAACACAGCTGCAGTTTGCTCACGGATGCCTCAGTGTGAGGTCCGCTTCCCCCACATAGGTGAATTGATTTTTCTCAGCCCTAAAGCAATAGTTTATCTCCTTATCTACTTTCACAAGGTGAGGAATGAGGTATGGATAATCAAGACTGGTAGAAAAATGGCAGAAAAGCAAATGTTCTTTAGAGAGTGAACATCTGTTATCTACATTATGACTGATGGCACATGATCTAACTGGGCTCTTTTTCTTTTTTCCTTCTCCATGCACCCTATAGTCCTGAGGATACTGGGGGAAAATGTTCATACACAGAAGCTGTGGCTTCTCTTTATGTCCCCAGAAAGATGTGAACCAGGAAGACTGAAAGTCTTCACTGTTGTCAAATCCAAACCAAATGGAAAAGACAATCAGTAGCAGTGAGGCCCAGGAGGCTCTGGGGATAAGCAACCCAGCTGTAGAGTCAAAAGGAGGCATACTGTTGCAAAGTTTACCGGCATAGCAGGACTGCAGTCTCTACCCTGCTGCCTTTGCATCCCCTGGAAGGATAGCCAGGGGACCAATGAGGCACTTGTATAAGTTTTTGAGGGCTGCTCTACTGAAGTACCGCAAGCTGGTTAGCTTAAAACAACAGAAATGTATTGGCTTACAATACCTCTGGAAGCTAGAAATCCAAAGTTAAAGGGCCTGAGGGGCCGTGAAACCAATGAAATCTATAAGGCAGAATCGTTCCTGGCCTTTTCTGGTTCGCAGGAGTCCTATGTGTGCCTTGGTTTGCAGCTGCACCACTCTATCCTTTGTCTCTGTCGTCACAGGGTGGGCATTCCTCCTGTGTGTTCATGTCATCTTCCAGCTGTGTGAGTTTGTATCCACATTCTTCTCTTCTTATAGTGAAACCAGTTTCCCTGGATGTTGGACTCATCTTACTACAAAATGGCTTAATCCTCACCAATAACATCTATGACAACCCTATTTCCAGATAAAGTCATATTCTGAGATCCTGAGGATTAGGATTTCAACATGTCTCATGTGGGTAGCGAGCATGATTTAAACCACTTGGTAAGACTTCCAGCAAAAGAAGTGTCCCAAGGAGCCTGATGCAGTGGGTGCATTAAGGTAGGTGACGAGCCTCAGGAAATCTGATAAGTTGATTGAGTCACCAGTAAAAGACAGTTTCATGAAGCGCCAAGATTGAGAATTTATACTAAAGAAGGAAAGAAGAAACAGAAGGGCGATGATTTTGAGGAGCGCATTGAGTCAGCTTCTTGATTCTCTCTAGGTCTAGCAATGACTACCATATAGGAAGAAATATTTAAAATGGTGCTCTGGCTTGTCTATGGTTTTAGTGTGTCCCCCCAGGATGAAATTCTGCAAGCTTGATACACAGGGTGATGCTGTTGAGTTGGCGGAAACTTTAAGATGTGAGCCCTTGTGCAAGATAACTAAGTCAACTGAGTTCTACCTTTGGAAGGGATTAATACTGGTCTTGTGAAGTGGTGTTAGTTCTCATACCATGGATTATTAGACAGCAGGACCACTCCATGCACTTACCCCTTCTATACACGGCCTTTTCCCTTTCTGCTTCTCTGTCATGTTGTGATGCAGCCTGGTAGCCCATACCAGAGGCTAAACAAATGGGGCCAATTGGTTTTGGACTCTCTGCTTCCAAATCTGGGAGCTAAATAAATCTCTTTTCCTTTATAAAGTTCATACCCTCAAATATTTTGTTATAGCAACAGAACAATAACTAATAAAAACTCTCTAGTACATATTGGGACCCATACCTATGGCAGTCAGTAATGCCAAAAATGAGTTATTACGGTTACTACTATGTTGCCATCCATGCTTTAAGATTGGTAAAATATAAGAAATGCTACTTACATCAAAATTATATAGCAGAGTGAGGAGTAGAGGAGGAAATAGCAAGAGACCATCTCAGTTCATGCTCATATAAAGTTTGGCTCTAGGAGAATGTTATAGAATCTATCAGTGAAACTTCAACCAAAGGAGATGGAGGTCTCAATTCAGGTCTATATTCCCAAGATTAGAACTGTACCATGACTGAGAAATGGAGACAAAAATCCTTTTAAATGATTTATGTGTGGTCGAGATTAAGAAAAAGATAATGTCAAGGAGAACTCAAATTAGACACTGGATTAGGGAAGGTTGATTGCTGGAATGCCCTGCTGGCCTCCTTATCTGAAGCATTAGAGAGAGATTACAGCCTTCACTTTTCTATTCCCATCTAAAAGCACAGGACACATTTCAAACCAAGGGCTCAATGAGTAAATGTTGGATGAAGGAACATGGGCATATACAACTTAATGAAGATGGGCTGGTAAGTAGAGCAGGACTGAAACTATGGAATTAGATCCAATAGTTGGGAGAAGCAGAAGGAGAGGAACTGACATAATTAGTACCAGAGTTTATGTGATCTGTCCCTAGCAGGGTACGAGGAGGAAGAAAACACAAGGTAGAAAGAAGGAAGGAGGAAGCTTGGAAGCATTATAGCTCCTTCTGTGTTGGCTCTTGCTAATTAAGTTTCATTATCAGGTTTGTAATATATCAATAGGCATTCCATATTCAAGTTTAAGAATTGATTATCTTCTCAAGGGAAATATGAATTTAAATTATCCTTGTCATTGTTTCTCTGTATTTCTTAATTGGCTATATTGATTTTTTTCTTTCTGGGAAGTGTATCAGAATCTATTCATGATTATCGTGAATAAGTCTTGTTCCTGTTAAAGAACTGGAAGTATTCTTGGAATAGTTAACACCCCATTGAGCACAGATTCTTATTGTTACAGCTCATGAGGGCTAAGGGCAGAGAGTTTGGTGGGCAAATTGAAACTCCAATTATATTCATAAAATTAGGAGACAATATTAGAGAGTTTTTCCAATGCAAAGTAACTCCCTCAGGATGCGAACTTCCACTGACTTTGTAGAAGTCTGGTCATCAAGCCACTACTAGACCACTTCCTGGGATGAGCAGCACATCTGTTTGCCAGGCAATAAGCTTTGGTATTGGACAACAGTCTGAGAATCTGATATAGGTCTGGGATGAGATCTAGGAATCCATACTGTAATGTTAACGATGCTATGTTATCAAGTTATAGCAATATTTGACCGTGTTGTGGGACCACTGTTTCCAGTTGGAGCTTTTAAAAATTATTTCAGCCACATAGCCTATAGACAGAAAACACCAACCTCTACAGAATCAGGATCTTCAGGGTAGGACAAAGAGGAGGAGGGTCATTAGGCTGAAGCTCTGAATTGAAGAAATCCTCAAATGTGTGCAACTCTCTAGTGATGGGGTCAGGTCTGGTCATTAGTTCTAGTTAGAGCCTTTCAGCCTCTAAAAGCTACTGCAAAGTTAGAAAAATAGACCTAGGGTAAGGGATGTCAATTTTACAAATGCTCCAGGCATTGTGTGGAAACTGAATGGGGAAAACCCGTAAAAGAAGAGCGAGGGTCGATCTCCAAGCCTGCTTGCTGGAGTATTCCCAACCCCAGTGTGCCCACCCTGGCAAAGAACTCCTTTGTGCTCATGGATTGCAAACTGTTGCTGGAGAATTTCCTGCTTGTCAACATCTCTCCTAATCCAAAGCAGTCAAAATGGTCCATATGCCCATCAACTTCTGGAAAGATACAGGCATAATTTATTACAAGACAGAAAATAATTTCCTACCATCTCTCTATGAGCACACAAAGCCCAAATGAGGTTCCAAAGCACTACCTTCCCCAGAAGGTGGATTTATTAATTTCATTCCCAGAAAGATTTCATCGAGACCTCTATCTGTGTCCCTAACCGTTGGCTTCAGACCAACATATCTTGGATTTTGGATTTTCCCTGGAAGAATTGGTAAAATTCCTTACTGCAGCGGGAGTACACCCATGTGTTCTAGATTCTTCAGGATGGAACAGTCCTAATGCCATACTTGAATCATTTTTCATGGCATATTTTCAAAGATTTACTAAAGTTAAAAAATTGGCTTTTGGGTAGGGTGGTAGCTCAATGGAAGTGGACTTGCCCAGCATGTACAAGGCTATGGGTTTGTTCCCAGCAACGTGCTCATGTGCACGCACACACACACACACACACACACACACACACACACACACGCTCCCCAAAACCATTTTACTATGACCTTCAAACCACCTTATTTACACCAGGGAAAAGTTAAGGAAGGAATGAGAAGAATGAGAGATTTCTCTCATTTCAGCTTCCACGTATACGGTCCACATGGAGTCTGACTGAACAGTCAAGAGGATTATCACTTCTTTGAACTATTGTACTGTATTTCATTCATTGCTGCTAAGATATACTTTCCCCCTATAATTTGAACATCTCTGGAATTGGAAGACAGCTTGCAGTCAATGATGTGTCTTTCTTATTTGGCAGGGTTTTTTTCCTAGTTGTATATGACATAGTAACACATTTCCAGTAAGAGTCAAAGTCAGTGAAATCCAATAATTTAAACCTATTTTTCTTCTTTATTAAAGTAGCTCATCTCAGTGGTCACAGGCCCTCATCACTGGGCATAACTCTTTACGTGACCTAGCAGTAGCTAGGAACAAGTGGCAGATTTTGTGCATGTCTCAATGAAAGATACAGCACTTAAAAAGCCTACCCATCCAATGACCCTAGTTTTCTTTAATCATTTAAAATTTCTTTTGTTCTTTATTAGTACACATTTGCAGTCCATAATGATTACATTCTTTGTGACAAGTTGCTACATGTACATAGTACATCTTAATTCTTTGTTCACCCCCTTCCTCTCTGCCCTCAATCCCTTGATCCTCTTCCCATCTGAGAAACCTCTGTTACTCATATTTTATTTTCCTCTCCATTTATACTTTGGGTTTCTCATATAAAAGAACCATGTGATATTTAAACTTGTGTGTCTGATTTATTTCACTCAATACTGTGGTCTCAGGATGCACCCATTTTCCCATAAGTGATTCAAGTTTATCTTTCTTTACAGCAGAGTAGTACTTTGTTGTGCATAAATATCATATTTTCTTTATCCATTCATCTGTGGATTCACATGTTGTGCTGCTATAAACATGAGCAAACATGTAACACGGTGGTATGATGGCTTTAACTCTTTGTGGGAGATACCTAGGAGGGGAATACAGTAGCTGGGTGAAATGGAATTTCTATTTTTAGTGTTTGAGGAATCTTCATGCTGACTTCCACAGTGGTTGTACAAGTTTCTTTCTATTCCCACCAACAATGTAGAAGGTCAGCTCCCACTGTTGACCTTTGGGCCTTCCCAGTGCAGATCCGTGAAATAGGCTTGCGTGAGACACTGTCATGGGCCTTGGCCTCTAGTTGGACTTGTGGGGGGCATTGCGATGCACCCTAGGTCTTTAACTAGGCTCATGCAGGACATATCCATGGATCCAGGCCCTCGGCTCAGTTCTTTGGGTCTTTAGTGTGTGGATAGGTTTCCTGCACTTTTTTGTACTATACTCTTTGGGTGACTACTATAAAATAACCCTATAAAGTATGTGTCTTATATTAAATTGTTCCCCTTGCAAACCCTGACTACAACAAAGAGTGACTGAATGGGAATTATTATGATAAAGCTTTTTCACTTTTATTTTACTCCATTTTAATTCATTTTATTTTATTATTGTAATTATCCTTGAGATTTACTCTCTTACCATATGTACTATAAGTGTAAGAGAAGTTGTTATTGACAGTAGATCCAATGTTGTACAGCAGATCCCTAGAAATTATTCATCCTGCTGAACTGGAAACTTTGTGCCTGTTGATCAGTGACTGCCCCTTTGCCTTCCTGCCAGCTCCTGACAGGCACTATTTCACACCTTAAAGCTATGAATGTGACTATTTTGGGTATCACGTGTAAGTGGAATCATGCAGTATTAGTTTATAACTAATTTATTTCACTTAGCATTGTGTGCTTAGGTCTCATCAATGTTGTCTCATATTACAGGATTTCCTCCCCTTCTAAGGCTGAATAATAACAGTCCTTTCTAAGACACTCATGTCAAAATAAAATCTAACAGATGAGTAGTAGCCTGCTGTGCTAATATGACATGGAAGAGGGGTCCAGGTGGCAAGAATAGTGAGAGAAAATTTCTGGTGGTAGAAATAAATTTAGAACACAATGAAGGTTGGTGTCACTTTAACAGAGTGTGTGTGTGTGTGTGTGTGTGTGTGTGTATGTGTGTGTTTGGTGGGTGAGGTAAAAGTGGAATGGGATGAACAGTTAAACAGATACCAGTTGGTGAAAGGCCTTGTGAGAATTATAAAGAACCAGAAATGATGTTGTTTTATGTCTCTTTTTATATGAAGGCACACTTAACTTCTAGTGTCAACTGAATTCATTTTTAAAGTATTTCTATCCACTTGTTTAACAATCAAGTGTGAAATCTACCAGGGATTTGTCTTTGTCTGTTTTCCATTACTGTAACAAAATACCTAGTACTGAGTCACTTATAACAAGAAGAAATTTGTTGGTTCACAACTCTGGAGGCTAAAAAGCCCAAAAGCATGCTGTTAGCATTTGCTTGGAACCTGGTTGGCAAGAACATGGTACTGGCATCTTCTCATTACATTGTAACATGGTGAAGGATATTTCATGGTGAAATAGAGCAAGCAAGTGAACTCAGGTCTCTCTTCTACTTATAAAGCCACTAATGCCATCAGGGGCACTCCATCCTCATCTAATCTTTTTTTCTTTTTACCAGGAATTAGGACCTTGCACTTGCCACACAGGGGCTTGTGCCACTGAGCTACATCCCTGGCCCCACATCTAATCTTAATGTCCTTCTAAAGGTTCAACCTCTGAATACCATTTAAATGTAGGTCTGGTGATTAAATTTGCAAGGCATGAACTTAAGGGGTGCACATTCAAACCATAGCAGGACTCGTGTACTTAGTGTAAGACTTCCAAAAGCCATCCATTTTCCTTTGATGCAAATTGGGACCTCATCTTTTGGCTCCTCTTTTTTGTGACATTTGAAAGATTACCTGAGGCCATGCCTGCAAGTCCCCCAGTGCCCGAGGGCAGCATCCCAAAGGGCCTGGAGGCGTAATTAGATTTGTAGCCAGCAAAGCCTCCCCCCCCCCCCCCCCCCCCCCCCCCCCCCCCCCCCCCGCACTGCTGCACATCTCCACTTTCATTTCTCCTTTTATGCCCTTTGTAGTTTAAAGTTTATGTTCTTTTCAGTTTAAAGAGACCATTTGATGGTGAAAGCAGAAGTACAATAGCAATTGAATTAATTTCACTTTCTATCATCGCTTAAAATTATATCATTTCCCCTAACTTCTCTTTTCTTCTCTGCACATACAAATGTTGGTGGATTTTTTTCTTGTTTTGTACAAGTTTCAACTCACACAGGGTACTGCTTTCTATGCGTCAGTGTTTGTGTTAGCCTTGTCTTTTGTGTCTTGGGTGATGAATGGCGGTAATCATCTTCCTCCCAGGTTTCCAGACATCAAGGCAGCACTGACTCAATCTACCTTAGGTCCAGCACTGGGCCAGTTCTTATGCTAGTCAGGGCTCTCAGTTGAGTATTATGGAAATACACCTCAACTGATGTAGACCAAGAGCAAGTGCACTGATCTGGGAACAGCGGACTGGGACATTCACTGTTCTACAACACAGTAGAATCTAAGTCTTAAAGATGTTAACAAGATTCTACCTCTGTCTTTTGGCTTTGTTTTTGCCATTTGTTTTGATTCTTGAAAGGCTTTCTTCTCAGTCCTGCCAACCAAGAAAGAAAAAAAGTGTGTCTTTCTTAATAGCTTTAGCAAAGTCTCAGATATGACTTCCACTAGCCATCCTTAGGGCCTAAGCCTACTTCACACAAGTCCTCTGGGGATATGGGCTTCTTACTGTATAAATATGGGGTATGTACCTCACAGATCTAAAGAAAGCATGCCTTAAATTCATCTGGAACCAGAAGAGACCCAGAATAGCAAAAGCAATGCTGGGCCACAAGGAGAAGTCAGGTGGAATCACAACCCCTGACCTGAAATTCTACAAAACTACTGTAATAAAATCAACCTGGTACTGGCTCAAAAACAGACCTGAGGATCAATGGAACAGACTGGAAGATACAGCCACAACCACAAACACACTCAGCCACCTAATCTTTGACAAAGGGGCCAAACAACCTCACTGGTAGAAAGATAGCCTCTTCAATAAATGGTGCTGGAGAAATTGGCTTGCCACTTGCCAAAGACTGAAAATAGACTCTAGTCTATCACCGTGCACCAAACTCAAGTCAAAGTGGATCACAGATCTCAATATTAAAACAGAAACACTGAATCTATTGGAAGAGAAGGTAGGTAAAAATCTTGAAGACATAGGAATAGGCAGAGAGTTCATGAACAAAAATGAAACTGCAAGGGAAACACTTCAAAGAATCAATAACTGGAACCTCATTTTACTGAAAAGTTTTTGGACATCTAAAGAAATTGCCAGCAGAGTAAAAAGAAAACCCATAGATTGGGAAAAAATCCTAACTGGCTATTCCTTGGACAAAGGCCTTCTATCTAGAACATACAAAGAATTAAAAAACATGAACCTGCCCAAATTCAAAGACCCAATCCAGAAATGAGCATCTGAGATGAATACAAACTTCTTAGATAAAGAAATACAAATGGCAAATAAATATATGAGAAAATGTTCTACATCTTTAGTCATTCGAGAAATGCAAATGAAAACAACATTGAGATTTCATCTCACCCCAGTAAGATTGGCCAGCATCAAGAAATCATCCAATAACAAATGCTGGCGAGGCTGTGGGGAAATAGGAACTCTTCTGCACTGCTGGTGGGAATGCAGACTGGTGAAACCACTGTGGAGATCGGTCTGGAGATTCTTCAGCATACTAGGTCTAGAGGTCCCAGCCAACCCAGCTATTCCCCTTCTGAGTATTTTCCTAGAAGATCTGAAATCGTCATATCCCCGTGATATATGTGCACCCATGTTTATAGCAGCACAATTTGTAATAGCTAAAAAGTGGAAGCAACCCAAATGTCCATCCACAGAGGAATGGATTAAAAAACTGTGGTATTTTTACACAATGGAATATTATTCAGCTATAAAGAAGGACAAGCTGGAGGCTTTTATAGGCAAATAGTCATGGTTAGAGACCGTACTCATAAGCAAGGTAAATCAGATGTGCATGTGCAAACAGCTTATTGTAACATTAGTGTAGGAACCTGGAGGTGGGAATGTAAATCGGGAGGTATTAAGGGAGACTGCTCAAAAGTAGAGAGCAATCGGGATGAAGGGAAGGAGTAAAAGAAGAGGAGGATAGCTGTGTAGGTATGTATATATGTGCAGGATGGATGACATGGTTGCACTATTGTCTCATGTCCGGCGCCGCTCCCGACCCGCAGAAGACAGCACACAGACGATCAGATTCTGTAACGTGTTTCTTTATTGGACACAGCACATACCCCATAGGAGTCCACTCTCTGTGGCTCCTTCCGGGCTTCTTCTTCCTCCAGCTTCCCGTTACAGCAACTTATATAAGGGCGGTTAGCAAATCATACTACGCCACGTGGGCCTTCAGGATTGGTTTCAGGGCGCCGTAAGCAGGCACCTTTCTATATAAGGTATACACAGAGTCGGCAACAAGAACCAGAAAACAGGATATAGGCGCCATCTTGGTAACACGGTGGGAGGGGCTGATTCCAAGGAGACTAACAGCAAGCCCTCACACCGGCTCCCAACAGTCTCATGTCATTTTGATGTAAGGAACAATCAATGATTAACTGTTTGATCAATCTTGTATGTCTCTTTGTATTGCCCTGGGCATATACTTTGAAGTTATCAATGTGTAATACAACAACCATTGTTGATCCCCTGCCACCTTATCTGTAGTTCAGTTTTTGTACTGTTCTTGTGCTGCTGTGTGTCTGTTTGTTGGTGTTTTTGTTATTTTACTTTTAAAATAAAAAACAAAAATGGAGTATGTGACTTATGCAAGGCACACAGCCTGTGAATATTAAAGATGATTTCTCACGGGAAGATCAGAGTTCTGTTACAAGTAGAAAGGAAAATGGGTAATAGGCAGGTACAAAATACCCAAATGAACCCCACCATCCTGTGTCTTGTTGCACCTTCCCTTTAGTTCTCACTTGTACTTGCGATGCCTTTACTTTAGCTGAGTTCCCTATAACTTTCTGCCTAGGCTGTTAAAAAGCCACTTAATAGTCTTCCAGCTTCTACCTTCTTCAGCACAATTTGCAGGATGCTGTTTATGCGAAAAACTATATGAGTATGCCATGCAGTACCATGGACTTGACCCTCTCCCCAACTCCACTACCTGCCAGGTGATGCTCCTCAAACAGTTTCCAAAGTACCTGTGAAGTTCTGGATGTGTCACTGTCTGCAGAGGAGTCACTAGAGCCCAGAAAGAAACCAGAAAGATCATCAGTGAGGGGAGGTAAAGAAACAACCTGTTTAAAAGGTAGGAGCTGAGTTTGGTGACACAATGAGAAGGAATAGCTACCTCGTATGAGACTCACCAATGTAAGGAAGACAAAGCAGTGCCAGCAATGTCCCCTATATACAAAGAATTTACAATATTACAATATGGCAGAGAGAGAAGTTTGTGTGTGTGTAGGATATGCTACTACATAGGAGAAGCCGTAGGAGGTCGTCTGCTCACAGTTCACTGATAACTTGCAACTAGAACCATGAGGGACAGAATTACGATGCAAGTGGCATTTGAGTTGGCCCTTAAAATACAGGGAGGGTTTTACTAGCTAAGAGGGGGTGAGGCAAAAGCAAGGCTGGCAGAGAGAGCAACTCAAACAAACCCATGGAATGTGGGCCAGTAGGCCAGAGAATAATGCATAGCTCCCATAGGCTGTTCCCTTGGGGACAGACAGTGGGACTAGGTTGGGGCCAGATTGTCCAGGATATTGAACTGGATTTTGAAGATACTGCAATGTGTCAGTTTGCTATAAAAGATATATAATCTCGAAGACAAGCAGGCATCTGTCTGGTGGTCTGAGGGCTACTTGCCCTTTATCTGTTTTCAAGAGAAAGAGAGACCTGAGCTCCTGGGATCCAGCATGGTGGGGCTGGCACCTCCCACCCTCTGCATGGGAGAGTGGGCCTGTCAGCTCAGCAACTGAGACTCAGGTCCTGGGACACAGCTTAGCACAGGGTCTTCAGAGCATCCTGATATTGCATCCTTATTCCTGGGCTGTCTTTGCCCCCTGCTGGGATGTGTTCATTTGGGATTCTTCAGTGTAACTGAGGTGGCCCCAGGGGGCTATGCAAGGTTTTAAAGCAGCAGTAGACAGAGTGGCAGCAAGAGACAGTGTGCGCCCTATTTGCATGCTCAGTGTGTGGTATAATTTCCCAGCTGGCCTGAAAGGTCAGCCAGGGGATCTTGTTTGTGAAACTAGAAAGAAGTGTAAGTTGCTGACTATTTCTTTTTTTAATTCTTTCTCCCTCCTACTCTGGGACTGGAAGTTGGTTTATGCTTCTTGCCAGGAGCTTTCCTTCCTTGTCAACTGACTGCCTCTCTTTCTTCCCCTCTAAAAGGGAAGAGATGGGTTTCTTGGCTGTATTTCTGATAGTTTCTGAAAGCACTTCAATTATTCACTGGCAGAGACGACTTCAGTGTGACTTGCACAATATGACATGATATGTGTATCAGGACTTGGCCCCCAGGTGCCCTGGGAAACACACCCCAGCAAGATGACCCCTACTGTCCCCTCAGGGGTCCATGCATTGAGGGAGCAAGGAATGGTAGAGTCAGAAACATTGCAGTGAGGTAGCAAACATGGCCAATGTGAGTGGCTTCCCATTGCCCACGAGGCCAGGCCATTAAGAGGAGGTCACAGATGCTCATGTTTGATCCAGACCAGTTTAGAAAATGCTGGGTAATGAAGAGATGCCCAAATGTCCCATAGGGAAGATTCATTTCTGGAAGACTTTGTCCTTCTCCTTGGCTGCATTTCAACAAGATCCTGCCCTGTTTCTCCTTCAGTTCTTTTGCTGGTGGTGGAATTAGCAGTGGACCTTCACAACAGAATGCGGATGCCTCTGACCCAGCCCATCAAAAGAGGAAACACTGACCTGTTGGTTGGAAATATTCCTGGGCTTTGGTTAGAAAATACTAGAGAATTTACACACACACACACACACACACACACACACACACACACACATGCACACGCACAGGCACAGGCACAGGCACACACATGCAGTGAAGGAAGCCTAGATCTTCATTAAAAGGAAGTGTCCTCTATAAGTCAGAAGAGCATCTGCTAATGGGCTTGGTGGCCCTATAGAATCTGCTAGAATTAGATGACTCGGGTAAAACTCTCAGCTCTCCATCTCTTGCCTGTGAGCTGAGACAAGTTACATTGAGAGTATCAGTTTCCGTATCTGTTAAACAGGTCACTGTTAGCCCTTACCTCACAGTGCTGTCGGAAGCACTAGACAAGATAATGTACAGGGTCTAGCACAGAGCTTTGTGCATATCATGCACTCAATAAGGAGTGGCCAGGTTATTATTAAGGTGATGCCTTTGGCATGATTGCTTGGCAGTGATTAATTGAAGAGGGGAGAATTGTCCAGAAGTAGAACCCCAAATGCTACCAACTGCTGTGGCTCCCTCAAACATCCCAGGCAGCTGTCACAAAATGGCATCTACATGGGGGCTAACTTAACTTAATATTAATTTTAGGATGCAGCAGGGTCAGCCTCAGGCTTCAGTGACTCATGCCTGGCACACTGCCTTGCAGCAGCAGTCTTCTCCATAACTTTCAGATTGACCTCAGGAGGGTGGTTGTGGTCAGCTATCAAAGGGCTATTAATTTTACAGATATAGCACATTAACACACACTTTAAAATGGTCTCATTAGTTTTTCTGCTGATATTCAGCTTTGAAATTATTGCTCTGGCTGTACAGCCCCTGCGGACATGGGCTCTCATTATTCCTAGGGATAACACCCCTGCTCACCCATAAAGCCAGGACGGCTCCTGTCTGGGCTTTTTCTGTGGTTCCCTTGTCCTGTTAGATTGGAGAGATGGTATGGCAGAAACTTCCATTTTGCTCTTGCACTGGGGCAAATGTAAGCATGGTAAGTCAAGTGCACAAACGCCACAGGAGAGTTGCTACATAGGGGAAAAGAATCAGGTGCTGCAGTGGACCACAAACTCGAAAGTAGTCAGCAGTACAACTCAGTTCAAAGGACTGACGGTGATCATGTTGAGTGTGTGGGCACCTGTGCCTTATGCTCAGTCCTCCAAAGAAGAAACCTTCAGCAAACGAGGGACTCGATACATCTTACAAAATTTCAGAGGAGAATTATTAAAGGCCAGCCATGGGCCTTTTAGCTCGGAGTGCCAGAATGTTACATTTTAAAATGTGTTCTTTCTAGACTACTCAGAGCCTTTATTTCATAGGGTTTTTTAAAAGATAAAAATTATGTCGTATGTTTTGATGGAGGAAGCTGTTCATGGTACTGTGTGGAGCCCCCTGGGGCAAAGTGCATGTGTGAGGCCCCAAATCTCTGGTGCCCACTTCATCCGCGATTGGAGAAGGGCTTCAGTGGGGCTGGTGTTTAGAATTTGCTCCCATGGCCTCCCCTGGCTTCTGCTTGAGGGGCTAACGCTAGACAGCCTGAAAAATATTTCTCTGTCTTTATTTTTTGGGCTGAGTTTGAAGGTCTTTCTAAAACTTGACTACATCTTTTCTACAGCCAGTGTCCATAAAAACGAACTCTGACTAGCCATAAGCCTCTGCTCCCGCAGATAGCAGTGCAAACTCTGTGTGTGTGTCTCATTAGCAAACCAATAATGGTAAACCTCAGTTGTGGGGACTTTCAGTGGGTAGCCACCCACCCACTAGTTCACAACCAACACTAATCAAGCATGCATAGGCATTTTGCCAAAACAGTTTCCCACATAGCTGTTATTTAGCATCTAACTTCCCTGTTGGGTTATAAACTCCAAGAGCCCGGGTCTCCTCATCACAATGGACTCAGCATGCGTTCCAGCACTCATTGAGCACTTGTGAATGAAGGAATTATAGCTACACATAAACATGCCCTGAATGAAGAACTTTGAGCTGAATCATCCTCTTGTGGTTGTGTGTGTTTAAAAATGAAAAAAAGTATTTATTATACATGATTAAGCAAAGAAAACAGGTCACAGAACATTATGTACTTAGAATTCCAGTTTCGCAAGAGACAGAAACCCAGACAGAGAAAGATGTCAGGAGAGACAACAGCAGATAAGAAGACCTCCAAAGAGCTGAAAGAGTCAGAGAAAACTGACCCTAAATATTAATAAGGACGTCTTAGGGTGGTAATAAGGTATTTTCTCTTGTTTCTCTTTGTAGTCTCCAAAAATTTTATAGTGCACATATATTAGAAATGCTTTTGTTAAAATTATTAACAGATCCAAAATACATTGAAACTTGTGCCTTAGCAAACAAAACGTCACCTTCATTGCGGGGACCCTTTCATCCGCTAGAGTCACTTCATTTATGCACCCTCCTTTCCTCTGAGGCCTGTAACTTGTGTTTTAACTTGAAGAACTAGGTGATAGGGGGGAAAAGAATAATTCATAAACTCCTAGTAATCTAGAGGCTGAATTTTCTCCAAGCAAGCAGATCTCTTTGGGGGAAGTACGGAACAATTGTACTGAATGAAGAGGTGAGCTAAGGTCAGCATTAAATAGATGTGTTGCTTTTCTCAGAGTTGGCTGAAAAGATCAAGTGACTTCCTCTAGTGAGAAGTTACAATTTGATGATTAACAAAATTTCCTCACAGCTTTTCAGGCTTCCATTCTCATTCTCCCAAGTGCTGGCCTTACTGCTTTCTCTCCTCTCCAGGGAACAGGACTCCGAACTGCAATTCCCAGGGAGAAAGAGAAGAGCTGCGATTCACTGGTGAGACTCAGTATTCAAGGTGGTCGGGAGGGAGGCTGGCTGGAGAGCGAAGAGGGCAGGGAGAAGCATCCAAAAAAAGAGAGAAGTCACACCCGTTGTTCCCGAGGATTTATAATTGAGTTGAAACTTCTCTTACTGCTTCAAAATCTCCCCCAACCCCTTAGCCTTCATTGGGTTTTGTAGCTATTTTGAAATCGTATGGGAAACGGTATATAATAATTCCTTTCAATAAAGATGCCCTAATTTCTGCATTAAACTTGTTTAAATGCAATAACGATCTCATCTCACATGCTTTTGCGTACTATCCTACTTTGGTGTATAATGTCTTATTTATTGGGCTCTTCTTTTGTAGTTTCGTATTATAACATACCTCACAACCTATCGTATCCCACCTCGCTCTTTGAGGTGCAGTGTGACATAAATTCATTCACTGTGGGTTTTCTTAGGGTAAGGTAAAGGCTAAACTGCTATAACAAGGAGTGTATACTTGTGCAGCTACTGTGGAAATCCGTGTGGAAATTCCTCCAAAAGTTAGGATTAGAGGTCCCATTTGACCCAGTTATTTCCCTGCTGAGTATCTTCCCAAGAGAATTAAAAACATCACACCACAGCAATATGTGTGCACCCATGTTTACAGCAGCACAATTTGTAATAGCTAGATCTTGCAAGTAACCAAATGCCCATCAACCAAGGAATGTATAAAAAAAGATGTGGTCTTTTTCACAATGGAGTAACACTCACCCAGAAAGAAGGATAAATTGGAGACTTTTATGGTTAGGTGGATGCAACTTGAGACCATACGCATAGGGAGATAAGTCAGACTCACGTGTGTGAACACTGTATTGTTTCCCTAGTGTGAGAAGCTGAAAGAGTAAATACAGTGCAAAATGTACAATAGCTATTGTGAAATAAGAGGAAACTGTTCTAAAGGAAAGAGAAACTGCGGTGGGAGAAAGGAGAAAAGAAGGGAGAGAAAAGCAAATATATTTCTAGATAGGTAGATATAAATGATACTGAAGGTAGTTATCCTATTAATTTCTGTCAGTTCATTGAAAAGAAAGATTTATGCTAATAGTGTTTGGACAATTAAATGCCTATATCTTGTACACTGAGTAAATAATTTAAAGATAATGATACACAATGTATTAATCATTGTTACTCTCCAATTACCTTGTTTTGAAATTTTGTTTTATGTTTTCTCTTTAAAGTAAAATTTTAAAAAATAAGCTGCTGTAACAAAAGTATGCCCCTTTCTTTTTTATATATACTCCCAATGTAAGCTGGAGGTAAAAAGGAGGCTCTGTTTTACGAATCTCTGAATATATTATATAAATTTTCATATATAGAATTTATATATATATATATATATATATATATATATATATTTACAAGAGCTCACTAAATTATCCAGGCTGACCTTGAACTTGTGATCCTCCTGCCTCAGCCTTTCAAGTAGCCAGGATTACAAGCCTATATCTTTGTGCTCAGCCTCTTGAGTTCCTTTGAGGGCCCATCCCAAGTTTTGTTGTCCTGATATTTGATAGGGTTATGTCACTGCATGGTTCACTGCAGCCTTTGCACATGCCTACATTCCAGCTTGTGAGAAGGAGAGACAGAGGAAATCCAGAGTTTATCTTTTCTTTTATTATTTTTTTATTTTAAAAATTTAAAAAACTAATAAAACAACAGTGAAAACAAAATCAAAACAACACAAAAACAACAAAAATGATGCATGACCTTAAAACAAAATGATAGGAACTAACAATGTTGCCACAGTATGTACTGTTATCTTCAACAAAGTTGCTCAGTATACCAAGTGTAAGAATGTATTAATAAAGTTTATGCTTTGGAGTACTTTTGGATTCACAGCAAAAGTGAGCAGAAAGTGTAGCAGGAGGTTACATACCCCCTGCCTTTTCCCAGCAATATCCCAAACCAGAATGGGGTGCTTTTTATAATCAATGAAACTATGTGGATGCATCATTATTCCTTGAAGATAATAATTCATATTTGGCTTCACTATGAATAGCTGTATATTGAATAGGTTTTACAGAGGCATGGCAGCTATTTACAAAGTAATATTTTGTAGAATAATTTCACATTCCCCTGAAACCCTCTGTGCTCTTGCTGTTCACTCCTCTCCCCCGACAACCCTTAGTAAGAACTGACTTTTTTATTTGGTTTTTGAGACTGGGTCTCACTCGTTACACAGTCTAGACTGACCTTGAACTCACGGTGTAGCCCAGGCTTGCTTCAAAATGTGCAGCGATCCTCTTTTCTCAGCCTTTCAAGCGCTGGGATTGCAGGTGTGAGCCCCCATGCCCAGCTGATCTTTCTCCTGTCTCTAAAGTTTTGCTGTTTCTAGAATGCCATGTAGTTAGATTCAAACAGTGTGAGACCTTTGCGCTTCTTTCGCTTAGTAATGTGATAGCTCATTGCTTTTTAGCATTGAACATCTTAGTACCTGCTTGTGCCACAGATTATTCACTCATCTATGTAAAGACATTTTTATTGCTTCTAAGTTTTGTCAATTACGAACAAAGCTGCTATAAACATCTGTGTGCTGGCTGTTGTGTGGACATAAGTCCTCAATCCATTCAGATAAATAACCAAGAACCATGATCATGGATTCTATGGTGAAAGTATATTTAGTTCTGTAAGGAGCTGCTAAACTGTCTTCCAAAGTGGCTGAACCATTTTGTATTCCAGCCAGAAATGAATGAGAACTGCTGTTACTTCCACCTCGCTGCCATCCTGTTTTGTTGTTAGTATTTCAGGTTTTGATCATCCTAACAGGCTGTGCAGTGATAACTTATTATCTCCACTTATAATTCTCTGTTGACAAGTGAGACTGAATATCTTCTAAAATGTTTACTTGCCCTCTATTATGTATATTTCTTCATGACATATTTGTTCAGCTTTTGCAAGTTTTAAATTGGGCCATTTATTTTCTTATGTTGTGTTTTAAGACATCTTTGATATGATGCTCAATCTTTTATAGGTCTTCTGCAGTCTAGATTACTTCCTGCACTGATTTGGCTGTGGCTTGACTGTGTATGCATAGGGTTGATGCACTGGCCTGGGCCCTAGTGTAGCAATAGGAGACATGTTGGAACCTTACAATAATAAGCTCCATAGGAGATCCTTAGGTCACTGATGGAGCTACCTGCAGACAGGATTAAGGTAATTCTCATGGAATCCTTGAGTGCTTATGAGAGCGAGTTGCTGCAAAAGTGAGCAGGTGCTTGAATCACTTGATGGTTCCGCATTTGGTGATTTAAATCTCTTCCTCCCATGGGAGCTCTTGCCAGTACACAATCTGCCTTTAGGCCCTCACCAGAGGCCAAACAAATGGAGCAGGCCAATGTTGGATTTACATCCTCCAAAACTATGAGCTAAGTAAACCTCTTTCCTCTTCTTTCTGTTTTAAAAAAGAAGTTTGTATATTTACCCATTCTGTGATGGTGGGAATTAAATCTAGAGCCTCACATGTGCCGGGCAAGCACTACCAGTGAGCTACACCCCAGTGACACCTCTTTATGAAATTAGCCTGGTATTTTGTTATAGTCACAGAACAATGACTGAGTCACTTTCTCTGCTAACCATGTAGAGCATGGATACAGAGGGAAGAAGACAGATATATAAATGAGACCAGAGCAAGGGAGGCCAACGTGACTGAAGTAGATTAACCAGGAGGCTGAGAGCTGAGCTAGTGCAGAGGAGAAAACATAGAGAGGAGAATTCAATTAGGAATATGGTTAGGAAATTACAGGAAAAGGACTTAATGACCAGTTGTAGTGGTGTGAATTAGAAAGAATAGTTTAGGATGAGTCCCAATTTTCTGACTTTGGTAGCTGAGGGGATTATAATGGCTGAGACAGGGAGTGGAAGGAAAGGAAAAGGATCCAAACTGGGGGCTGTGAGGCAGTGATGTGTTTAGTCTGGGCCATGTTCGTTTCCATGTAGTTTCCAGGGGAGATGTTTAGCAGACTGTAATTGAGCAAGTGTGAAGTCAGGCGGCGCTGTAGGGTTTGGAGATTTAGGTTTGAGAGCCATCAGCATGGGAGGGGAAGATTAAGGTTGTGACTGTGCTGGATAGTGTTGGAAAACAAATCCACAGACTGGAAGGAAACCCTTAGGACACCTTCAGGTGGCTGATGCCACAACACCCTGACACCTCAGGACCCCACGGTGGATATGTTCCTACAACATCCCTGAGTGCACCGCTTAGGCCAGAAATTTTGTTCTGCTAGACCCAGTTAAGGAGACCCACACAGAAATTGGAAAGAGGGTGTATGGTTGATACATTGTGTCAGCTTGGGAAGTTTACCTAAGTGACTCAGCAGGGGGCCAGGGTAACACCTTCATCCTGAGCTTGTGGGAGAGGAAGGCACGGAGATGGTGGGGGTGGACAGCCTCAGCAGCATACAATATACGGGAGGAAAAGAGGCTTGTTTTCCCTTCTTTTCTCTCTTGCTGCTTTTGCTGTCTTCTGCTGCTTTGAACTGTTGCTCTTGTGCCCCGTCACCCCGCCTGGGAGCCAGCTGATTATAGACTGAAACCTCCACAAACTGTGCTAAATGAACCTTTCCTTCCTTAACTTTGGCTGTCAGGTATTTTGTCTCAGCAATGAGAGGAAAGTAAGACAGAAGGTGAACAAGTTGATTGCCACAGATCATGCCAGTCCTTTGCCTTGGTGCACTTTGCCAGCCACCAGGAGAAGGTGACATCCAAAGACCTTATTTTAACTGAAAATGATTAGATATTAAGTACTTGAAAAGATTTGACCAGAGAACATCCTTTTGGTTGGGGCTGACAAGTCCACGGTGGTTCTTAGCAAGTCACTCCTTAGAAAAGATCTTGTCTGAATCCAAGCTACCATCATTGAAAAGACAGCTACAGCCAAAAGTCAATATGAAATTGAAGAAAAGGAAAACTTCAAGAAAAAATCATTACCGTGGCCCTGCAAGACTTTCCTTGGGATTAACACCACTGAACTCCCTCCATGTTTGCTGTGACTGAAGAGTAATAATTAATAAGTGTAAAAATAAACTCCTGATGCCCAAGGGGAAAAAAGAACTGAGGAAGTAAAGACCCCAAGTGAAGGTGCTATTTTCAAGATTCTTGGTTGAGAAGGAGGGTCCCCAGAGACTTGCTCATTCATAGGCATGTCCTGATGTATTTATAGTCTGAGGGCGGTGAACTAAAAGAAAACAACAGAACAAATTTATAGACAAAAGGGGATTACGGATGAAGCAACTTTCCAAAGCTGAAAGTAGATATGGAGTAAAAAGCTGAGATGGGCGTGGAAGGTGGGGTAAGATTCTATATGTGTCAGAGCGGAGTAGGAAAGCATCATGAACAGAAGCAATGCCTGCTTCCCTGGGACCCTTAGAAGAAGGAAATGGTTGTGGATGTGGAAGAATTTCAGCCTAGTGACATCAGTTTACCTGATGAAGGGTAGGGCAAGGCCATGCACTGAGAGATGGCTGGGGCTGGATGGAGAGGTCTGTCATGAACACTAGGTGGAATGGAAGAGCAGCGGCCAATGGAGAATTGATATAGAAAAGAGAGGAAGGCCAGATTGGGTGACATTGCCAAGAGTGAGGAACTCATACAGTATTCTCTGAAATACTAATGGTGGCAGTGGTGTAGGGGAGCAAGGAGGAGGGAAATATATTTTGCAAATATATTTCAGTTAGTTCTAAAGCAGAACTCTTGGGCATTTTAGGTCTGTTTGCAAAGTAGCATAGTGAGTCATGTTACTCTCTGCTGTAGATAAAGTAAGACTCACAAAAATGATGACTTAGGTCAGACAATCAGCAAAGGCAGGACTTAAAACTAGGTATATGGACTCCTGGCTTCACATAGACATCAAGTGATATTTAAAGTATGGCCAGTCTAAGTCGGGAATAAAAATATGTGTCTTGGTTAGATTTTTCCAGGAGAGAACACGAATCTTCTTTCTCTTCCCCTTGTGACCATAAGCACAGTGCAGCCAGTGGCATGCCAGCATGATGTTGACAGCAAGGTGAGCCTCATCTTTCCGAGATTTAATCTACCACCCAGCCTTCCAAGGTCCATACACACCCCATGCCTGGTCACAGCTGCAAGCCTCTGTACCTGCTGCATTTCTTCCTGGAATACCCTCCCTTGATTGTTCCTTGGCCAACTCCTACATCTTTCAAGTCTCTAGTAAATTTTTCCTGAAGGCGGAGCTAAATGCCTTAGTTTGTGCTTCTACTCATACCATGGGCACATCCTTTATTCCATCACATTGGAATTTTTGCCTACACACATTTCCCTCACTAGACCAGGAGTTCCTCCCAGGTAAGCACTGTGCCTTGGGTGTCTTTGTATCTCGATATGAAATGCCCAGAACAGTGCTTGATGTAAATATGCGTTAGTAACATGCAAATACAGGAAAGGGACCTTCCCCTTTGAGTGTATCTCAGTGGAAACCAGCCAAAAGCATCAATTAACTTGCTACACGATAAGTCTTAACAAGCTCATTGTTCTTTGGCTGAGATGATAAGATGTGGCAGAAACACACAGAGCGAGGTAATTAGGAAAATATTTCTTCCTTTCCCTGAGACTTGTCTTTCTTTTCACCTTCAAATGTGTAGTGTTTTTAATACATCCAGAAATTAATTACATTCCTCTACTCTATGACTACTATTACTCTGGTCCAGGTGAGCGTCCTTCTTTGCATGAATGATTGTAGCAATCTCCTAACTGGTTTCCTTACTTTCCCCTTCCCAGAACTGAGCTTATTCCCCACGCACAGGCTCTACATCACGGTGACCCTGTTGCAGTGTAAGACTCTGTCCCTTCTCTACTCCGTCACTTGCAGTGGCGCCCATCTCACTCCATGTGAAACCAAAGTCCTTCCAAACCTTTCCAGTGCTCTGCACTATCTGGCCCCTGTTAACACTGACCCCACTCTCTTCTCAGCTCCCCGGGCATCCCCAGCATTCAAATGGCCCTAGGCCCACCTCCACCTCAGAAGTGTGCATGGAATCCCTTGCCTGGAATTCTCTCCCAGCCAGTTCTCCTGTTACTCCTTTCTTCCCTTCCTCTCTTTCATTCAGACATCTCCTTCTTGGCAGGGCAGCCTTGAAACCCTATGAAACACTGCTACAATCTATTCCTGCCCCTCTGGTTATCTATCTGTTTCTCTGTTTTATTTTCTCCCCAGTGCTCGGTGCTAGCTGGCATACCATGGGTTTTACTTACCTATCTTGCTTGTTTTCTGCTTGCCATAGAAGGGCAATGATTTAGGTCCCTTACTCCTTTCTGGATCCTTCGCACCCAGAACAGTGTGCATGGCTCAGAGCAGGCACTCAGTGAGTATTTGTTGATTGAGTTGTGATTCAAAGCTGACCTCTTATTTATTGGTTAAAAATGCTTGGTTCTGAAATTGTGTTTTTTTTTTTTTTTTTTTTTTTTTTTGGCGGTACCGGGGATTGAACTCAGGACCCTGCGCTTGCTAGGCAAGCGCTTATTCCACTGAGCTATATCCCCAGCCCGGTTCTGAAATTGTGAACTTGTTTAATTAGAGTGAATTCCTTTCAAAAGGGCCAAACGTTTACACCGCGTGCCTCTTGAGCAGTGCAGTGATGGCCGCCATAGGTCACTGCAGCTGTCCCCTGAGTCGTCCACTCTCTCTGCCCGATCAGCTCAGCCATCCCAGACTGCAGTGCTGCCCTCTTCCCTCCCTCCCGTACCTTGTCTCCAGAAAACCTCATCACTCCTGGAGAAATTCGTCCTTTCCACCGCTTCCGCTGATTTAATCTTTGCTTTTTAATCAGCTCTAAGGAGGTGGGGGTGGGAGTGGAAGGTGTACTCAGACCATCATACATCATTTTATGGAAGAAAAGGCCTGACATTTTCATTGGCAAAATCAATCCTAGAACTCTGGGACTGGAAAGGACCTAAGAGGTCAGTCCATCCATCTTCACACCTCTGGGCAGTTCTGTATTGAAAAGTCACCCACCACGTGCTACTATCTTGCTTTTTCTCTGACTATTCTCTAAGGAAACTACCTTCCCGACCTCTTTGGAAGAGCCATTTTGGTGCCTTAGAGGAAAATATACTTGTTGTTAAAGTATTTGTAATACTATAGGATGTGGAATTGGAGTATAAGTGAACAGTCTCGGAGATGTAGGCAGGTGGTGGGCCCCAAGGTCAAACCAGCTTGAGGATAAATTTTATATTGGCCTCTAGCTAACTGGATGGCCCTGTGAAAATTAGTCTTAAAGGAGCAAATCATAAAACAAGATGAAAAATTTAAAAAGAAATCCTAAGGAATTTGTAAGTGCATATATACATATGAGAAAATAATAAATGTTTTGATCAGTATGTATAAATAAACAAATATACCTTGTCATGGCTGCACATGTCTACTGTCCCAGGTACTTGGGAGGCTGAGGCAGGAGAATTGCACATTAGAAGCCAGCCCCAGCAACTTAGTGAGACCCTATCTCAAAATAAAAATAAAAAGGGCTGGAAATGATGATAAGAATATTTGCTAACATGTAATAGGTCCTTTCCATTTCATACACCTTAGGCAATCAGAGCAGCCTCATATAGATCAGCTCATTAACGGTGAGTTGCTGCTTTCACTCAAGGTTCTTGCTTTCATTATTACCATTATCACTTTTAAAGGCCCAGGAGGAGCATGATAAATAGCTTTTCCTTCTGGATTGATCCATTGTTTTGTTGAGAAAGCCAATGAGGTGCATCTAATTCAGTGTCAGTGGTTGATGTCAACTCTGCTAAAGAGAGCAAGAAAGGAAGAAGGGGTCAAAAAGGGATGCAGTGAGCCAGTCAGTAAGAGGAAGTAACCTACTACCCTGAGCACTTTCTTAAGTGCACAAGTGCTGGGCCTGAAGTTCACTTCTCAGGCCTGCCCAGAGCAGGCTGCCTCTTACCACAGTGCAAGTGGTGACTGGGATAGGAGAGGGAGGGCAGAAAGGGGACATGAGAGTATTTGGGGTAGTGTTGCTAAATTTCTGTGATTTGTGAGTATACAACTCTCTAAAAATATAGGTAAGAGTTAGGGAAGGATTTGATTTTACTCTGAAAAAAGAAAAACTAACCCATAGCAGACCAAGGTGACCTAGCCGAGTAAGAGGCTTGATGTAAATGATACAATGAATCTGATGATGTTAGTAGTCTACTTTCCATTACTGTAACAGACACTCAAGATAATCAATTTGAAAAGAGGAAAGGTTTATTTTTGCTCACTGTGTCATAGTCAAGAAGACCCACAGCTTTTGGATCTGTGCTGAGGCAGAAAATCATACTGGGGAACACGTGGTGGGTGGAAGAAGTTGCTCATCTCAGGACCAGTGAGAAGCAAAGAGAGAGGGAGATGAAGACACAGAAGCCCCACAGTTCCCTTCAAGGACACATCCCTAAGGACCTAACTGCTTCTCACTGGACCCACCTCTCAAAGGAATTTGACAAGCTGGTGATTAAGCCTTTAATACATTGCCTTTGGGGCACATTTATCCAAACTATAGCAACAATGTTTCAAAAGTTCTCAAAAAATAGTTTCATTTACTTTTTTTTACTATAAAGAATTTATAATTGTTATTTCCAAAATACTAAAGAAAACATAGCAAGAAAAAAATTTAGAGACTGTCTAGTCCCTTGCCACTTCTCTGAGACAGTTTTCCTGCTCGGCTTTCCCGCTGCCATAAACTAGACATGTTTGCTCTGCCATGTTCTTGTGCCATGACGTTGCTGCTCTGGAGCCACCCAACCATGGACCAAAGCCCCAGAAACCACAAACCAAACTAAACCTCTTCTGCTTTACATTATATTTGAGTGTTGGGTCAGATGACTCTACGTGAGAAACTTGACGAATACAGACACACCCAGAGGGAAGGCTATGCGAAGACAAGGGGAGAAGACCATATACAAGTCAAGAAGTCCCGGAAAAGATTCTTCCCTCAGAGCCTTCAGGGGAAACCAAACTTACACACATCTCAATTGTGAATTTGTAGCCTCCAGAACTGAGAATATAAATTTCTGGGTTTAAGCCAAAAAAAATTTGTAGAGACTATGACGATTGCAATTTATTATAAAGGAACAAAACCCTGCTATATATTAAAGATGCCTCTACTTGCTGAATATCCAGAAGATGCCTAACGCAAAGATACTTGGGGTATAGCAGTTTTCTATACTGAAAGGTGACAAACCAGTTACAAAGGATAGTGCAATTCAAATTACCTGAATTGGTACCAAACCTAAAATGTCCTTCCTGAATTGCTACACTCCAGTTCAAATGAATAACACATTGGTTTCTAAATTGTTAAACAGGTGCATGCTTTCTAAGAGCATTTTTGAATGAGTTCCTTTTATTCTGGGAGACAACAGGAGAAGTTCACCTTTCTTAGGAAGTACCTCCTTCCTCAAATGCCCCATTTCTGTTCCTCTTTTATTCATATATCCAGGACTTTCCAACCTCAGACCCTCCCAATTTATGCAGTGATTTCTGTTCCCTCTTCCCTTAGTAGCTCATCCTCTAAGTTTGGGTTAAATATTGCCCACTGAGGGAAGTTTTTCTGGGTTACTCTATTCAAAGCAGGTGCCTCACCGTGATGTAATTCGTAGTGTGCTGTTTCCTGGTACATCGATGTATTTGTTTTCCTGTTAACAGTTTCTCCCTATGAGACTGTAAAGTAGCCAAGACTATCTGGTCTAAGCTAGTTGAGGTTAAGTAGTAAGAAGTCACATGTTTCATTTCTCATGATGATCTCTGTGTCTAGCACAGTAATTGAGATCAAGTAGAAACTTAATATATATCAGTTTGTTACATTTGGCCCAAAGCTGCCTCTAGACATATTTCAAGTTTGTCCTAGAGGTTTTGCCTTTCATAGTGAACCTAACTTTGTATGTAAAGATTGTAATCTATTCTTACAACAAGTAGATAATTGTTCAAATCATGTTCAAATAAGACAGACAGTAGCTATACCCAGTCATCCTGTCTCTATACCATACATCACTTCCTTTCTTCTGGCAACAAGTCTAACCAGTTCATGTGGCAGGGCAGGGCAGTTTGCACCATTTTATGGTTCAAAAAGCTGCCCAGTTCTAGAATCACAACTAAAACCAATTAAGTTCTGCAAAACTGGATTTGTTATGCTTTTGTCTTTTAACGGTTCAAATAAGAAGAGTGAAAATTTTCCTTTTAACAGGACACATTTATGGAAAAAAATAAACACCCAGAATACTAGTCCTTTCTGAGATGTGTATAAATCTATATAGGAGGTTCATACAATTTCTTTAGCTAAAGATGGTTATCATTTGACCTTATGTTATGCAAGACTGAGAATAAGGTTGTCAAAATATATTAACTTAAATAAGTAAAGTTTGATTTAAGGTTCATCTCTGTTTGGGTAGTTGGGGTTAGGGGTCTTACTGTTTAAAAGAGAAATGAAAATGCCTTTCACTTTGGGCTTTTAGTGTCTACAAAGGCAATACCTCACACAGCATGCAGGCAAAGAGTCATAGTCCATGACCTTATACAACTGTACAAGGTAAACATCAAATCTCAGACTCTTATTAGCTGGATTGGGAACCCGCTTTCTGCCAGGCCCTGAGATAACACTGCAATAGTGCTCAGCACTCTTCTCATTTTACTAATGATGAAAATGAGACTGTAGAAATTTAATAATTTTTCTAAGTCCTCAAACTTAGCAAGCGGCAAGAGAAGAGGCTCAATTGAATGCCAGGTCTGCCTAATGCTCAGACTTACACAATTAGTTCTTATTACAAATAAACAGACTAACCAGGAGTCCTTTCTGAGGCTGCACAACATGGACCCAGGAATGGATATCCTAGGAAAGAAGTGAAGAAAGCAGATGGCTGCCAGGTGGTTGTCTTTCTTTAGAACACCTCGTCAAACATATACTAGAAAACGTTAGCTTCACCAAGCAAGAATGAGCTTAACATTTCTGAGCAATTAAATAAATGAAGGTCAAGAGGACTGAGATAATAGCAATGGGAAGGACTGACAGAATCCTCACAGGAAGAAGGGAGTCAGCTAGATTTTCACAAGAGAATGAGCAACGGGAGAAGGAAGTACAGGAGTCCAGCTTCCTTGTTGGCCACTTCAGCCCCCGCCCCTCATCCCATATCAGCTGTAGAGCTTTTGGCTCCAAATGCAGCCAGGATGGGTAAGAAGAATGGTCTCAATATTCCAGGCCTATGGTGCATGGCCAGTGTTGGCCAATGAGATTCAAGGTGCTCACAAACTGGGGAACCAGGGAAGTGAACGTTAGGAAAAGCAGGTATTTGTTTCCTCCATATGTGCAGTTTTGTATATCAGTCATGGATCAAAACAGTTTTAAAATAAATGAAATCAAATACTGTTTTTTTTTAAAGGGAGCCAGGTATGTACCTATAGTCCCAGATTTCTCAGAGTCTCAGACAGGATTGTTTGAGCCCGGGAGTTTGAGGTCAGTCTCAGCAACATAGCAATGTAGGAAAACCCTGTCTCAACAAAACACCAGAGAAGGTTATGGGCATAGTTCAGTGGTACACTGTGTACTTAGCACGTGAAAGGTCCTAGGTTCAAACCTCAACACAGGATGAGAGAAGGGAGGGAGGGAGGGAGAAGGGGGAAGAAGAAGGGATGGATGAAGAAGCTGAAGGAAGGAATGAAAAGGATGAAATCACTACAGATTCCACAGAAATCCAAAAGATCATTAATACCTACTTGAAAATCTTTACTTTCATAGGATAGAAAATTCAGAAGAAATGGACAGATTACTAGAAAGGTACAAATTACCAAAATGGAATCAGGAAGATTCAAAATTCCTGAACAACCCAATATCAATTAATGAGATTGAAAACGTCATTAAAAACTTACCAACAAAGAAAAGCCCAGGCCCTGATGGATTCACAGCAGAATTCTATAAAACATTCAGAGAAGATTTAATGCCAACACTCCTCAAACTCTTCAATGAAATCAAAAAGGAAGCAACTCTCCCTAACACATTTCTGGAGGCAAATATTATACTGACACCAAAACCAGAGAAGGACGCAACCAAGAAAGAGAACTATAGGCCAATCTCCCTAATGAACATAGATGCAAAGATACTCAACAAAATACTAGCAAATAGAATACAGCGAATCATAAGAAAAATTATACACCATGACCAGGTTGGATTTATTCCAGGAATGCAGGGATGGTTCAATATTCACAAATCAATCAATGTAATATACCATATCAATAGACCCAAAGACAAAAACCACATGATCATCTCAATAGATGCAGAAAAAGCTTTTGATAAACTCCAACATGCATTCATGTTAAAAGCCCTAGAAAAAATAGGAATAGATGGCCTCTACCTCAATTTAATCAAAGCCATCTATGACAAACCAACAGCCAACATCATACTAAATGGACAAAAACTGAAAGCTTTCACTTTAAAGACAGGAACAAGACAAGGTTGTCCACTGTCACCACTACTATTCAACATAGTTCTAGAAGCATTAGCCAGAACAATTAGACAAGAGAGAGAAATAAAAGGAATACGGATAGGAAAGGAAGAAGTAAAACTGTTGCTATTTGTAGATGACATGATACTTTACATGGAAGACCCTAAAAATGCCACAAGAAGACTCCTTCAATTAACTGACAAATTCAGCAGAGTAGCTGGATACAAAGTCAACACCCAAAAATCAATAGCATTCCTATATACGAACAACAAACGAGAGAAATTGAGGAAACCATACCATTTACAATAGGATCCAAGAAATTGAAATACTTAGGAATCAATCTAACAAAGAATGTGAAAGATTTATTCAGTGAAAACTACAGTACTCTGAAAAAAGAGATCGAAGAGGATTTCAATAAATGGAAAAACATTCCCTGCTTATGGTTAGGAAGAACCAACATTGTGAAAATGGCCATACTACCAAAACTGTTGTACAGATTCAATGTAATTCCCATTAAACTACCATTAGCATACCTCACAGATCTAGAGAAAATATGCCTTAAATTCATCTGGAACCAGAAGAGACCCAGAATAGCAAAAGCAATCCTGGGCAACAAGGACAAGTCAGGTGGAATCACAATCCCTGACTTGAAATTATACTAGAAAGCTACTGTAATAAAAGCAACCTGGTACTGGCTAAAAAACAGACCTGAGGATCAGTGGAACAGACTGGAAGATGCAACTATAACGAAAAACACACTCAGCCACCTAATATTTGACAAAGGGGCCAACCAAACTCACTGGAAAAAAGAAGGCCTGTTTAATAAATGGTGCTGGAAAAACTGGCTTGCCTCTTGCCGAGAACTGAAAATAGACCCCAGTCTATCACCATGCACCAAACTCAGGTCAAAATGGATCACAGATCTTAACATTAAAACAGAAACTCTAAACCTATTGGAAGAGAAAGGTAAAAATCTTGAAGACATAGGAGTAGGCAGAGAGTTCATGAACAATAATGAAACTGCAAGGGAAACACTTCAAAGAATCAATAACTGGGACCTCATCCTACTGAAAAGTTTCTGCACATCTAAAGAAATCACCAGCAAAGTAAAAAGAAAACCCACAAATTGGGGAAAAAATCCTAGCTGGCTGTCCCTCAGACAAAGGTCTTCTATATAGAACATACAAAGAATTAAAAAACATGTACCTGTCCAAATTCAAAGACCCAATCCAGAAATGGGCATCTGAGATGAATACACACTTCTCAGATAAAGAAATACAAATGGCAAATAAATATATGAGAAAATGTCCCACATCTTTAGTCATTCAAGAAATGCAAATAAAAACAACATTGAGATTTCATTTCACCCCAGTAAAACTGGCCAGTATGAAAAAGTCATCCAATAACAGATGCTGGTGAGGCTGTGGAGAAATAGGGACTCTATTACACTGCTGGTGGGAATGCAGACTGGTGCAACCACTGTGGAGAGCCGTTTGGAGATTTCTCCGCAAACTAGGTCTAGAGGTTCCATTCAAACCAGCTATTCTCCTTCTGGGTATTTTCCCAGAAGATCTGAAAACATCATATCACTCTGATATATGTGCACCCATGTTTATAGCAGCGCAATTTGTAATAGCTAAATTGTGGAAGCAACCCAAATGTCCATCCACAGAGAACTGGATTAAAAAAACTGTGGCATTTTTATATAATGGAATATTACTCAGCTATAAAAAGGGACAGATTTGGGGCCTTTGTAGGCAAATGGTCACAATTAGACACCATACTCATAAGTGAAATAAATCAGAGGTACATGTGCAAGCACCGTATTGTGTCACTGGTGTAAGAATCTGAGGGTGGGAATATAAGCTAAGAGACATGAAGGAAATCTGTTCAAAAGTAAAGAACAGATGGGATGAGGGAAAGGAGAAAAGAAAGAGGCCAAAATGTATGTATGTTTGTATGTATATACATATGTGCAGGATGGCTAACATGGTTCTACTATTGTCTTATGTCACTTGATGGTAAGGAATAGTTGATGACTGGTTGTTTGATCAATCTTGTATGTCTGTGTGTGTTCTCCTGAGCATACACTTCGAAGATATCAATATGCAATGCAACAACTATTGTTGGTTTCCTATTGCTTTGTCTATAATTCAATTCTGATTATACTGTTATTGTGCTACTTTGTGTCTCTTTGTTAATGCTTTCTGTTTTTCTTTTTTTTGTTTTGTTTTGTTTGTGTGTTTTTTTGTTTGTTTTTGTTGTTGTTGATGTAGTTCTTTTTCTTTCACACTTTAAAAAGAAAAATTATATTTAAAAAACAAACAAGGAAGGAAGGGATAATTATCTATGTATGTAAGTAAGTATGTATGTATATGCAACATATTTAACATAGTTGTACTACAGACTTAGGTCACTTTATTGTAAGGAATAGTTGATGATTACTTGTTTAATCAATTTTGCATGTCTATATCTGTTTTCCTGAGTATACACTTCAAAGTTATCAATATGTAACGCAACAACCATTGTTGATTCCCTGTCACCTTGTCTGTAACTCAGTTATCATAGTACTATTCTTATGCTACTTTGTGTCTGTGAATATGGTTTTGTTTCTTTACTTTTAAAGTAAAAGTGAAAAAAAAAGAAGCTGAAGGAGCTTTGCACACTTGTCCACTTAGGAGTTTCTAGTTGATTCCCAACTTTGCTGAAGAGGACAATTTTTGTCCCTTGTATTGGTGTATGTTTGCCAAAAAAGAAGAGTGACGTTCATTTTGAGGTATTCATACATTCATATAAAGTATCTTGATCATTTTTCATCCCTTTGCTCTCCTTCTTCCCTCCCTAACCCCTTCGCCATCTCCAAAACTCTGCCTTCTTGTTTCCTACTATCCCTCCTTTATTTTAGTTATTTTATTTATTTATTTTTTATATTTTAGGTTGCTCATGTAAGGGAAACCATGCAATATTTGAGAGGACAACTGTCTTGTCTACTTTTCTTTTGCTGAGACAAAATACCCAACACCCAAGGTTCAGGGAGGAAAGGTTTATGTAGCTCACAATTTGTAGAGGTTTCAGTCTATAGGCTGCAAGGCCGAGGAGCATCCACAGAGCAGAAACAGTTCTTGGCAGGCAGAAAACAGCAAAGCAAGCCAGGGATCTTAGCAACTTTTTTCTTCCTTTTTTATATTCTATATAGGCTACCAGCATTAGGGCAGTGCTAAATCAGTGGACTGATCTAGCAGTCACCCTCTCTCAGTCTAGCATCACACACTCTTAATCCCAGCACCCTTAATCCAAGCACTGCACTATGAATCAATCACACACTCTAGATCCAGCCACCTCTGAAAAAGCCCCACCTATGACTTCATGAGGCCTGTGGGGGACATCTAGACACAAGCCATAACACCAACTAATAAGGAAAATCTTGCAAAGATGCTCAGGGTGCTGAGATCTGAAGGAATGCTATCATGATTTCTTGAGGAAATTTTCTGTAGAATCTTGAGCAGAACATTCCCATTTTCCTGTCTTCATTCTTGTGTTGGAAAGAAAGAAAACTATAACATGTAGAATTTCACTTCCTGCTATGGAGGACCCCTCCCAATGCCTTACTGGTCGTTTTCCAGAGGACAGGGGCTTCTTCTTTTCAGTAATACAGAAAGGACCTGCGCTTCAGTGAGGAAGATTAACTCTTTATGGTTCAGATTACTGGGTTCTGTATAACTCTGCTGAGACAAGGGCATGTGCTCACGTTCCTGTGCCCTCCTCTCCTCTGGGATGGATTCCCTATGAAGAAGAGCATGATGTATTTATCCTGTTAAATTTCTTCAAAAGTCATGGACTTTCTTTGTGTATATCCTTACTGGACCATGCTGTGGTATTTAGTACCCACTTAAAGTGGATATCAAGGAAAGCACTTCTTTATTGCCAGCATTTAATACAAGTATCTAATTAAATTTGGGTTATTGTGTTAATTATCATCTAGATCTATAAAGTTTAATAAGCTATCTGATTTTAATATAATCTTACTGCAATTAGTGATTATGTATTCATCCAATGGCTAAAATAAAAAACATTAAATCTGTATATGTAAGGAGAATTGTTTCAATTCACCTAACCATTAGATTTGATCATAAAATATTTATTAGAATAAGAGGCATGATTTTAGTTCAAATTCATATCTGTAGAACACCCATCATCAGTTCTTACGGGCAGAACTTTCAGTCAGTGTCTTCCTTCCAGACCTTGTATTAGCCATGAATTCCATGTGCCTAGATTTGTTTTTAAAAACAAAACTTTAGGAATTTTCTCTTCCTTTCTCAATTTCATGAATGCTATTTAAAAACTTCCCCTTGACAAGGAATTGAAACTTGCACAATGAGTATGTTAGAAAGGGACTCCCTGTACCATTTACTTGCACAGAGAAAATGAGAGTTGCCAGACCAAAATGTGCCCAAGCCCTTGCCGCAAAACCTACAAGTGCCTGTTCTTCTTCCTTGCCTGCCTCCACTGAGAGCAGGCTATGCTTCCTTCTGCACAATGCCATTGCTTACTGGGCTCTGAACCTCAGCCCATCCAGCCTTCTCATAACTCCATCTGGATCTCCTCCACCTCTCTTCAATCTGTCTCTTCCTTCTGTACTTAAGTAGCCTCCAAATTTCTCATATTGATAAACCATGCCCCATCTTGACCCAGTCCCCTGACATCTCCTGCTGGTGCTCTGTCTCTCTCTGTCTCTCTCTCTGTCTCTGTCTCTCTCTCTCTCTGTCCCCCCCCCCCGCCTCTCTACCACACACACTTAAGCGGTCCTTCTGCAGAGCCTTCCCTTCCCTTATCAATCATCCATGGCATGTTCTCATGGCCATCTACCTTCTACTCCTGCCCTTCTACTGAAACACTTTTATCATGTTCACCCTTAACTTCCCTGGGTGAAACACCAAGGTCTCCAGTTGCTAGTTTGCTTGGCTTTTTGACAGTATTTATCACTACTAGCATCTCTCTGCTTTTGGAAACACTGTCTTCCTTTGGTTCTTGTAAAGCAGTATTCCCTTGGCTGATCCAGCTGCTCTAGCTGCTCCTTGATTTCTTTATTGGTTCTTCCTCCAATGTTTAACCATTGTAGATCTTTTAGGATTCCATCCTTGGCCTGATTCTTACTCAGCACATACTTTCTGCACCATTTCCTCCTGGCTTTTATTCACATCTATACTCTGACAACCCCCAAATCTATATGCCTCAGCTCACACCACTGCATCCTTCCCACTCACACAGCAGTGGGGAGATAGTTCTTACAGACAAACCTAATCCCACCACCTCACTGAATACCCTTTTCAGTGGTATTCACTTCTTCACTGCTTTTAAGATAAAAACCAACTTCTTTCCAGGTCCAAAAAGCTCTCTAATGTTCAGACCTGGAGATACCTTTCCAGGTTTCTAGAACTCTACATTCTTACCCTATTGGATGTCTTCCTGTGTCTTGGATGCTTTTGCTCTTTTAACTCTGAACTATCCTTCATCCAGTTTTTCTACCTGGAACTCTCCTCTGTTGGCCTTCCTGCTTGACACTTTCAGACCTCTGGTTAAATGTCACATCCTTTGAGGAGACCTTACTCCAGGCTGCTAAGTCCTGCTGACTACTGGCCTGATAGCATTTCTGCACATTTAGTATCGTTATGGTTTATATCTAAAACACTCTCCAAAGCCTCATGCAGTCCTACGTGGGGCTTTTGGGAGAGACTAGATGATGGATGTGATAACTAGATTAGTCCACTTACTGGTTTAGAATAGTTCTGGGTGTGGCTGGATGGATTTACTGAAGACAGAAGACCCACTTTGAGTGTGAGTGGCACCAACGAACAGGCTTGTATCCTGAATGGCATAAAAAGGGAAAGGAAGGCTTGTTCCAGATGCTTTTTTCTGCCTATCCTGCCATGGACTGTTTCTTCTCTTCTATGCTGCCCTGCCTTGGAGCCAACAAACTATGGACTGAAACCTCTAAAAACAGTAAGTGAAAATAAACCTTTCCTTCTTTAACTTGTGGGTGTTGGATACTTTGTCCCGGCAATGAGGAAGTAACTAAGGCCCCATCAACATATTCACTGTATTTTTTAAAAATATTGCTTACTTCTTTATCCTACTTCCTAGCCCAATGCCTGATATACTGTAGCTAGTTGAAGTCACTTGTTGAATGAACCTATTTATCTAAATGACAGTAACAGTATCTGAACATTCATATTTTTGTCTTCGTTACTGTTCTCTTGTTGTTGAGACAAAATACCCAATGTCCAAAATTAAGGAAGGAAAGTTTTGTTTAGCTCACAGTTTGTGGAGGTTTCAGTCATACTCAGCTGGCTCCAAGGCAGAGCGTCACATAGCAGAGGGCAACGGTTCATGGTGGTGGAAAACAGCAAAAGCAGCAAGAGCAAAAAGGGAGGAGCGGCCGCAAGCCGCCTCTTTCCCTGCCTTATACTGTATGCAAACTACCCGCCCCAGGGTGGGTGTAGCACTCATGCCCATATGCCCAGCAGTGGACGATAGGTCAATCAAAATCTCTACAAGCCGGCCCCATGACTACAAGAGGCTTTAGGGGCACATTTAGACAAACCACAACAATAACAATGTTTGAGCATTTTTACTTCCAGGAAATGTTCCTGTGTGTTTTCCCATGTGCTAGTGAACTGCTGCTTCCAAGCCAACCTGCTCATTCAGAACAATTAGATTATTTTATGAAATCACAGGGGAAGAGGCTGCAACACCCAAAGACAGCTGTGTTGCACTCCTGCTATAAGAAATAGGGTGTGTGTCTAATTGAAAAGGTGCCTACCATCTGATTCATGGCTATGTTCTTTTCTCAAACCTGCAGAGAAGTTTTCACATGTACTCTAAAAAATCATTTGAGTATTAAGATTAATAGATCATGAAAACATTTTTCTTTTAACATCTAAAAAGTATTTACTATACGCCTAAACATAGTTTTATTAATTCTAGATTTTTACAAAGGCCAAAAACGGGGCTGGGGAGATAGCTGAGTGGTAGAATGCTTGCCTAGCAAAAAAACCCATCAAAACAACAATACAATTGTGATTTCTAATGAAAAGTCAGATAAATATGTGGATATTTTAACTTCACAGAAAAACTACCAGGAGGGTACACGTTTCATAGCATTGAGAACAATCTTTTCACATGCTTCCTGTGGGTGAGACACCAAAACGGGGAATGAATGGGTCTTCCTGCAGCTTGTAGAAATGCTGCAGCTTTTAGACTTCGCCCAACTTACTCTTAATTCTGCCATTTAGAAAGATCTTTGCTTGGTGTTTTCTCCCTCAGTATCTGAACCTAAAATACTGGGAAATCTCAGATAAATATAACATTTCATGAGAATTAAAAAAACAAAAACAGAATCAAAGAAAACCATTACTCAATTGTCAGAATGGTGAGAAGGACTGATATTTTGCATCACCAAGACTGATGTTTTGTCCCAGGGGGAAGATGTGTATGCATGCACATATTGAACTTTATTTGAAATGTGTTGTTTTGTGGGCTTTGTTTTTGCTGCTTTTGTTGAGCCTAAAAGAAATGACCAGCGATGGATGGAACCGTGGAGCTTTAACCACTGTTAAAAAGAACACAGCAGGGAGCATGCATCACCAGCAGGCTGATTTAGGAGCCTGGTTTGCTAAAGACAAGGGAGTAGATGACCTTTCTGAATCCCTCCAGTCTGAAGATTTTATGATTCCGTGCACGTCTTCTGTCTAGACATAAAATGTGGATGCTTTTGCTTTTATAGCTATAACACGGGATGAAGTATAACTGCTCCACCTACAGTCTGATCCTAGAAACTGCTCAGCATTAAGTAGGAAAAACACCCAAACCACACAAAACAAGGGAGAAAATTCCACTGAAAAGAATACAATTTCAGAGTACATAACAGAGAATACCCCCCTCCGAGAATCTATATTTACTTTTAGGCTAGCCTTTCTGACAGTAAGTTTAATATCTGTGACTTGCACCATTCTCAGTAATCTCATTCATGTATTTAATGTCTCACAGGGGACCTCATCCCATGAGGAGATAGAAAATGTGGCTCTTCTTTTGACATGTCAGGAACAAAGACCTGGAAAGGTAAACTGGCTGTCTCTACTGATGTAACCTCCTTGGAGGGGGCTTCTTCAATTTCCTTACTGAACAGCACCTCATGAGTTCTTTATTTTTAAAGATCAATGAAATATATATGATAGACTTTTCATTGTCTTGAGATATAATATACATACTGAGCACTGCACAAAGCCCAGTGCTCTCCCCGGCCCACTGGTCCACAGATTCCTTGTTTGAACCCACCTGATGGGCCTAAGGCTGAATTATTGAGAAAAAAGAAGACAAGAAAAAGAAGGGAGGAACCACCTTTATATCACTTTGAGTCCTCATCTTCAGTCCTAACCAAGGTCTATAGTTGGGCCCAATGTAGGCCTTTCCTACCAACAAGCTCCTATTTTCTGATTCCTGTTCAAGAGAGTGGATGCTCGGCATTCCCAAAGGAGTAGAAACTTCCCAGCCAGCTCCTAACCCAAAAGGCTAACCAAATTTCTTAATTTCTTGTAGGATGGTGCTTGGAACAATAAATCTTTTAAGGATTATCCACAACTCCTTGGTAAATGATTTAATACTCATCAAAGGAGTACTTTTCCCATAACTCTAACAGTGTAAAAAAACTTACAACTGTAGTTGTCTTGTGTGATTTCGTTAGCAGAGTGGCTGTAGAGAGAATTTAAACACTTAATTTTGACATGTTTTATTGCCTTAACCTTCTCAGTAGTGCTACCATAGCTTACAAACTCACCATGGGACATCAAGCAATGCACCTTATCTCTTTAGACTGGTTTCTTCTGCAAATAAAAGGTTGATCTCATGATTCTTAATATCCTGGATAGGTCCTTGGGAATAGATAGTCCTAGATAGTCTACTTTGTGTCTAAGATGTTAGTCATTCACATCTATGTGTGAATCACAGAGGCATCAACCTAGAAAAAGAGACTGAGAGGTGAACCGAATTTGAAGACTCATCCTGTGACAGGAATTGAGGTGTGTGTATGGGTGGGAGTTGCTGATTTAGAATGAATAAAAATGAGCCGTTTCATAGGTTGTGAAATGAAGCAGATCCGAATTTAAGTCCTAAGTTCAAAGCCTCATTTTGCCATAAATTTGCTCTGTGATTTTGGACAAATTACCTAAAACTGACAGACTCAAATTTATTCATCTGTAAAGTATGGAATTTGATCCCTATGCTTTTGGGGAGGACTAACTGTCACAATACAAAGGGGTTTGTACAATATACTACACAAAATAGGGCTTTAACAATGGCAGATATTTGCAACACAGTGGATGCTTAATTCCTAAATGTAAACTCAGAACCAATAACTGACTCTGTGTCAGTTTTATTCTATATCTCCTTTTGTTAAACAGTGATGCCTCAAAACACTTATCTACTATGCAGTTTTCTCTGCTATTGGTAAATAAGGGTTCAAGATCTTCAGTTTCACAAAAATGTACCTGCTATTTCCTACATGTTTAGAGTCCCACTCCTTCCCAATCAATGTCATAATTTTTTTATTATTTAATTTTATTAGTACACTTTGGCAGTATATAATGTTCACATTCACCTTAGGGAGTAGTTATATATATTTAATACACTTTAATTCTTTTTAATCTATTTCCCTTCCTCTCTATTCCAGGCTCTAGACGTATAATGGTTACATTCACTGAGTAGTTGGTACATTATACAGTATATCCCAATTCTTTCTGTATCCGCTTCCCCTTGTCTTCTCCCATACTTTTCATCTCTTGCTCCCCTTCCCATTAATATATAAAACTCAGTAAGAATGGGAATTGACCATGTTGCCTGTGCACCTTAACTTTGAGATAGATTTCTGGGGCTGGAGGTACAGCTCAGTGGGCTAAGTGCTTGCCGCTGAGCACTAGGGCCCTGAGTTCGATCCCCGGTCCCGGAAAAAAAAAAAAAAGAGATTTCTAAAATCTTAACCTTACAACTACAGGAGATAGGGTTTATTTTAGGTCGTAGTGAGGTAGGATAGAAGAAAGAAAAACTAGGTAGAAAGGAAACAAGGAAATAGAGATTTTAAAATTAAGAAAAACTACAGCTTCAAGATGTTCAAAGTTACTCAAGGCACTTCCCTCCTGGAAAACTAACTAAAAAAAAAAAAATCCTAAAGTTCCTTTTGCAAGAACCGTATAAATCAAGGCTCTTAACCTGTCCTTCTCACCTGTAAATTGTACTTCCTCCATTCTCAGGAAGCAGCAGTATTGATGGGAGCATATCTCAACTTCAAATATAAGTAGATGGCTTTCATCATAACCTGACAGTGAGAATACACATCTCGATTATCCATCTTGAAGACACCCCCTTAAATGTACCCCACTCTGGCTTGTAATGAGACATTTCTCTAAGCACTCACACTCCACTCTTTAGTACAGCCCAACAAACTCTTATGTCTCTTTTAGTATCATGTCCTGAAAATTCTTTTTAAGGAAAGTAGAATCAGTGAATCTGCAAACTTACTTTTCAAAGGATGGGATATGTTTCTTATTTCAGCCTCATTGACAATAGGATTTTGTGGTTCTTCAATTGAACCCTGAACTGGGATAAAGTCATGACCTCATCATTTTCTTTGCTAAAGTTTCTCAGTATACTGAGAAAACCACTGCACTCCACAGACTTCCAGTGTCCTCTTTACTGTTGGAAACAAGGTCATCAATGACTTTAAATCTAATTGTATCAAAGAACCAATTGCAGACAATTCAGCGCCAATTTTGAGAATCTGTCCTTAAGCTTCTGACCTCTGGAGCCACTCTCAATGCCAAGCATATTATCACTGTTTCATCAGAGAAGTGAGGATTCAACCATAGGCATTTAGGAAGGTTGCTTAACCATCTACATGAGGTGATTGTTTCTGTGTTTGCTGTTGGAACATGAAAAGACAGAGCAGAAATAAAAGAAATATGAATGTGAGGTAGGGAAACAGGGACATACTAGAGCTTGAGAGGTTTAGGTGGACAACTCACTCTAGCAGAATAGCTGAGTCATCCTCTCATCTCCAAACTTCAACTTTGAAGAAAGACTGCCCTGCCTTGGGGGCTGCTACCGTTTGTCACAGTTTAGATCTAAAATCCCCCGCCATGTCTCACGTATGTGGAAGCTGATTGGATCATGAGGTGCTATACTTATCAAGGGACTTGTCAGTTGATGAGTTTAGTAGTTAAACATGCTATTAGGAAGTTGGGCTTGGTTGGAGGTGGATCATTGCAGGTATTGACCAAGAAGGTTGTGTTTTTGTTCCAAGCTCCTCTTCTCCCTGCTTCCTAGCCTCTTTGGATTGAGTAGCTTTTCTCTGCCATCTCCTTTCACAATTGGAGCTTATGCTTTGAGTCAGCTGACCATGGACTGAACCCACTGGAAAGTGTGAACCAAATAAATCTCTCCTCTTTCAAATTGTGTTGTGCATTTTGTCCTAGAGATGAGACAGTAGTTAATATGCCCTTCATCATGGAGATAAATAAAAATGAGGCCCAGCATCTGGAACAGCACTGGGCAGCTCAGATGGTGATAGTGACACATGAGTAAACTACCAGCATTTTATGAACTGGTCCATCTTCCCAAAGGTGACTGCTCCTCCACTAACACCTTCTAACTCACACATAAAACAGCTTCTGTAAACTTGGTAACCAGGAACTAGGCAGGAAAGTCACTTGGGAGCCAGAGCCCTGGCTCAGGTGAGATAACACAAGTCCACCACACCATTGGTCAAAGGAGGTATCCCACTGAAATAAAGCACTTTGAACTTAATAATAATGAAAATATTATGCATTTGATACTATGTATCAAAATGTGTAGGCTACAGTTACAGAAGTCCTTACAAGGAACTTTGTGGCATTAAGAGTTTATAAAGAAAAAAATTAAATTAAATCAATAATCTGAGCATTGAAATTGAAGAGAAGCAATGAGGAAAATCAACCACATCCGGTGTTAATGTCTTAGTTCATTTGTGCCACTATAGCAAAACACCTGAAAACTGGATAATGTGTAAATGACAGACTTATCTCACACCTACAGAAGTGTAGGCCTGCTCTCTGTTTCTGCGATGGTGCCTTGATTGCTTTATCCTCTGGCAGCAATGAATGCTGCATCTTCACATGGTAGAAGGAACAGAAAAGGGCGGAGAGCAATTGTCTGAAGTCTTTTGTGGTAATGTTATTAACCTCACCTGTAGGAGGTAACCTAAATTACCTCCCAAAGACTTAATATCATCAAATTGATGATTAAGTTTCAAATATAAATTTGCAAGAAAGGGTACCATAGCAGTTCTCTTAAATGATCAATGAAATTGATATTCTCTTAGAATGATCAAGAAAGAACAGGTAGTAGTGGCCATGAATACCTGTGGGCCCAGTACTAGGGAGGCAGAGGCAGGAGGATCATGAATCCAAGACCAGCCTGGGCAACAGAGGGAGACCCTCTCCCTTGCAAAAACAAAAAAGAGAGGGGAAAGAAAGAAAGGAAGAAAGGAAGGAAGGAAGGAAGGAAGGAAGGAAGGAAGGAAGGAAGGAAGGAAGGAAGGAAGGAAGGAAGGAAAGAATCATTAAAAAGGAAGCATCACTATGGGTGTTACAGGCATTAAAATGTTAATGGGGAAGAATGGGGAATGTTCTAATTACTTTATGACATTAAATTTTACAACTTAACATATTTCTTTTAAAAAGTATTCAAACTAATAAAGAAATAAAAATAGGAAGAGTTCTAGCTACGAATAGTTGAATTCATTTTCAAAAATTTCACAAAGCAAATTCCAGGCTTGCATTAAAGTAAGCAATGACTTCTTAGGTGTGACATAAAATGCAGTCATTATACAACAGTTGGTAAGTTGGTCTTAATCAAAATTAAACATTTTCATGTAGCATATCATTAAAAAAAATGAAAATGCTAGCTAAATTGGAGTATATTTTTGTAATTACATCTGATGAAAAATTTATCTCAATTTATAAACAATTCTTGTAAAACAATGATGCAAAGAAATGCCACCCCTCCATACTAGGGATTGAACTCTGGGCCTTTGTGCTTACTCTATCTCTCAACGTTTGCTTTTTGAGACAGGGTCTCTTAAGTTACTAAATTTTCTAGCCTTGGCATGAATTTGCAGTCCTGGTGCCTCAGTCTCCCAGAGTACTGAGAAAACCCATTTTTAAAGAAACAGTCCCCAAAATAGATACTTCGCAAAAAGATATAAAAAGTAAAAAACAAAAACAAACAACCATGAGAAAAGGTGCTTATCATCATTATTCAAAGGAAAATGCAAGTTAAGCCATAACAGGACTTTACATCCTTTAACTAAAAAGGCTTAAAAATAAAGAATGACAAAACTCAAAGAAAATCGAATTGTCACTACTGGTGGTGAAAATGTAAAATGGTAGTCACTGTGGAAAAGTTTAAAGTTCTTATAAAATTAAACATCTACATACACTATAACCCCACAATTCTAACTAGTATTTACCTGAAAGAATTTAAAACATAAATACACAAAACTTGAGACAAATATTTGTAGCTGCTTTATTTACAATAACCTATACTGGAAATAACTGAAATAACCATCAACCAATGGATTAAAAATTAGCAATACACTTCTAATAATAAAAAGGGACAAACTACAAGTTTATGCAACAGCATGAATCTCACAATGTATTCAGCTAAAGAAAAAAAAAAAAACCACAAAAACACATACTGTCTGATTCAATTCAAACGAAATTCTAAAACAGGCAGAATTAACCTCCAATACACTGAAAATAGACCAGTGGTTACCTAGGCCTGGGGAGAGATGAACTGCAGAGGGAAATTAAACTTTTTCTGGTAAAGAAAAACATTCTAAATTTTGATTGGAGATGACATTGGTGTATAAATTTGTCAAGGCTGATTAAACTGTACTGTTAAAATGGGTACATTTTATGTAAATTATACTTCCACTAAGCTAACCGAAAAAAAAAAAAAAGACAGAAATCACCAGTATATCTGAATGTACACTAAGTTTCTAGGTTTCTGTTTCTGTTTGGTAGAATGTGCCAGAGGTCGGTTTTACATTTAAATAAATGGCTTAGCTACATTATAATAATGCAATAGAGGAAGCTATGATGCAGTGAATAAAAGCCTATGATATAAATGCTGTTAAGTGACTAGCCTTTTATGACAATAGGCTATTTTGTGATTAAATATGTTTGAGTTTCACAGGGTGTTAGAAAAGCCTATCAAGTACGCAGTCTGGGGGATTTAATCAATGTATTAAACCTTCTATCAAATGGTTAAGAAACCATGATTAATAAAGTATTTAAGTGGTGTCAAATATTTAGAATTTGATATTTTTGAATTATTAATCAAAGAAATGAGGTTGCTTTTGTTTTTTACAAATTTTACTGTACTTGTAATTTAGTAATATGATCTTCAAGTCAACCAGAGTTAAGGGGGCACGGACACATACACACACGCGTGCGCGCAATACTAGAGATCAAACCTAGGTCCCAGAAAAACTCAGTCCCAGAAAAATTCAATTTATTGAAATACAGTACTTTTTTTTTTTGCATTTTTTTTTTGCATATGAAAACCCTACCTTGCTCACTGACACATGGTTCACACTTCCTTCTTACATATGAAAATTTCTTTAAGCAAGCTGTTTCTTCTATTTTATCATCAAATTTCGTAGACTAGCATGATTTATAGCAATGTTTTTAGAATGAAATTATATAGCAAGTCTAGTTTACTTCTTATAAAGATAATTTATAGTACATACTGTATCATTTTTAAAATTTTACTTACATGATTTCCTCTGTACCTCCCACCTATAGTTCATTTGAATGTTTCTTATCCTCCAGTTTTAAAGTGTAAGTATCTAGGCAAATATCCCTTTAACTACACAAGTATTCCTTTCTCTCATGAAGTATCCTTTTCCCCTGAAACTTCTCCAGGTGTCCTATCCAGGGCAGAATGGCAATAATCATTGAGCATAGAAAGGAAAAGCATAAAGCACAATTTACACATATAATACCTTAGTTGACATTTGAGTGTTTCTAGCTCAAACTTGTCAGTGGTTTTGTCCACTTACAGATGGAGAAATCAAGGTCATGCAATCTATGAGTGGCAGAGCCACGACTCACACTTGTTTATTTGTGTCCAAAGCTCTCTGCAACTCTTGAGCAGTCTGCCTTTTCTTGCTGTAAGCAACCCTTTTCTTTGAGGATCCATTCATAGCCCAAGCACTGTGTTAAGAGATAGGTAGACTCCATTACTAATTTTTAAGTGGTCAGAATCAAGGCTACTGGTTGCTTGAGGGGAAAAAATGTCTTCAAATAGGTACAGTCTTTGACTCTTTACTTCTCCTTTTGACTCCCCGAAGGCACTCAACAAATGTCAAGTAAGGAAAACAATCTGGTGGGTAAAATTAGAGCATTAGATTACATGTTTGTATCTATTGCAGTGCTTGGCACCTATTTGAGATTTACTAAATATGCACCAAACACAATGACGTTTTCACCATTTCATTTAATACATTCAGCAAAGTATTTATTGAAGCTCAGTTACGTCTCAGGTATTTTGTAAGAATGCATAGATTAATGCAATGATGATTTCGATTTTCAAGGTCTAGAATAAATACAGTGCACGTAACAACAAAAGATGATCAAAAGCAGGAATGGCTGACATAACACTGTCAGTCAAGTTTTTCGAGTCTTAAGTTATAAACACGAGGCAAGAAAGTTCTTTCCCCTTAGTAATTCCTTGCTTGACTGGGTCATGTACAAATAGGAATTTACTTCACAGTTATAGAGGCTGGTAAGTCCAACATTAGGTCCTGGAAGGTTTGGTGTCTGGCAGACTCAAACTGTTTCCATAATGGCGCCTTGGTGCTGCATCCTCTGGAGGGAACAAATGCTGGGTCTTCACGTGACGGAAGGAATTAAAACACAAGGGTAGAGCTCCCATATACCTTTAACCCCATGCATGAGGGCGTGGTGTAATTACTTCTAATGGCCCTACCTCTTGACATGATCATCTTGATGTTTCCATTCGGTTTTAATGTGTGAAGTTCAGGGGACACACTTAGACCACAGCACCCCTCACATTGTTTTAGTTTCGTTGGGTAACCTTATTCCTGCTCTGTATGCCAAATGCAGGAGTTCATATTTTTTCTACCTAAATGAATCCCAAGTCTCTGCTCGGTCATATCCCACAGATCACTCCTCTATAAAATAACGCCTGTACTGTGAACAGCACGCACTCAAAACTGAACTCACAACTCTCCCCCAAACCTGTTCCTGGCCTCTATAAGACAGGAAGCAAAAGAAAGAAGAGGACGAGCAGAGTCCTAGCATTCAGTGTTAAGAGACAGGAAGGAACATGAAGACACGGTGAATTTCTGTGGGTTTCCGAACAGTGCTCTCAGTCATCTTGATCGACCTCCCAGGTTCTATCAGCAAAGTAAAAACACGTAGCTTTCATGTTCCACTTCGATAACTAGAAAAGCTTTCAAAGTCCAAGGGACATTTCTTGACTGTTATTCCTATAGGAAGACATTTAGGTCGTCCCTTCCTGAATATTCTGAACTGCTCTGATAGACAACAGGAGAACATGATGTATGTGTGCTGCTGAAGCGAGCACAAGAACGTGATGAAGCATTAAAAAAAAAAAGAATTTTTCCACACAATTCGGTTTTAAAAGACCAGAATTTAAGGGTGAGAAGGCAGAGATGAATTTGACTATTCTTAACACTTTCAACATTTTCCTTCTCCTTGTAAATTATGTCCTTTTCTCTGTATTAGACAGGAGTAAAATCTGTAATTTTCACATTGCTATAAGTTATGGAATTAAACACTACTACAACTAATGCAGAGAGAACCTGAAATATTTTGGGCCTCATTTATCACTCTGACATCTTTATTTCCTCCATTTGCCTCATGAAGAGGGTAATAAAATGTGTGAATGTGGTAAAGTTTGTTATCTGCTCAAGAAACTGGCTTCCTCTTCAGCCCAGCACATAGCCAAACACAGCTGGGGATGAAACCTGTTCCAGTCCAGCGGCCCATGACTGACTTTCGTCCAAGAAATGTCACCAGAAGACATCTACACTTCTAGGCCCCACTCAGAGAAACTCTCCATACACAGACATTTCCTTCCTTCCCCATGTGCCCCTTTGACAAAGGAGATTCTTAACTCAAAGTAAGGAAGAGCCACATGGTAGAGCTTGAGCTTCAGAATAACCATGTGGAAACCTGCCTATGACCAGAAACATCTGCATGAGTTTCTACGAGAAATGAACCCTGCAACAGCTACTTAACCTGAGTCCTCATTTCTTCCTGTCAGACTCAGACCAATGCCTAGTGAAGAAAAGCTCAATACCTACCAGATGTCACTATTATTAAGAAACAAATGTACTTCTCTTTAATTTTCTTCGTTTTCTTAGGCAAGGTGAACACTGGGCTGAGTGGCACTAGTGACAAGTACTCAGCTGCATTTACCTGTTTAAAAAAACTAACTGGTACATTGAACTCAATCAACATTTTAACAATTAAAAAACATTTTCTTCTGGGTCCCAGGGATTCAATTTTATGACTAATCTCTTGCTAAAATACAGCAGTACCTTGGTTCGCAAACTCAATTCTCTCCATGATTCTGGTCATAAATCGAACTGGATGAGGACCAAATCAAATTTCCCCATTAGGTCAACATTGAACCTAATCATAAATCTAATAAAGAGGTGAGATACAACAAGAATGTAACAACCCCCTCCTCTCTTCCTTTGCTAGGCAGTGAGCATCTGGGAAGGTTCTAAAACAGTTTAAACAGTCCACACTGTCTCTCATTTCAAATTTATACCAATTTGTGCAATGAATATTTTGTACTATTACAATATTTAACTGATGCAGTTTAATAACAGGATAATCAACTTTTATTAACTTTACATAAATAGCAATAAAGTATCCTTAAAATTATGTTTTTCCAATACATTTATGTTACAAGACACAACTTTTTTAAGAAAGTATTTGTCAAATCTTCATGAAGAGGCAGTGTGCGAAAGTGCTGATGGAGAAAGAGGAGAATGAGGTTTGCACACAAATCTGCAAAGACAGACTGAAATATTTGGCAATTATTTCCTGTTAATGAGAAACAGGTTTGTAACTTTGAAAAACATCAAAAGTGCAGTGCATTGATTTAATTAAAACTCATCAGTGCCAAATATATTATTTGATCATCAAATTCCCCTAACTATACTGTTTCCTAACTTTTATGCTAATTGAATAATGGTTTTAAATGGTAACCCTCAATAGCTTCCGTTAAGTAATCTCATATTTGAATTTAATCATGGTAGAACTGTTATTTTTTTAAAATTCCAATTTATTTTTTCATGAGTAAAATGGACCATTTGATGATATCCCCAGAAAATGATAACCTTATACCTGCTACTGTCCTCGGCATAACTACTAATATATCAGACTTTTTTCCAAACTGATTGTTCTACTTGAGCAAAATCCCACAAGTAGTCATTATCATACCGATACTGAAGAATTAACCATTCCTCAAACAAGGAACCATCTTCACATTAGTATTTCTTGGTTATGGTACTTAAGTTCTTGGTATTATTGAACACAATGAATTTTTCTTACGGAATATGGGTGGATTAAGGCAAAGGATATATAGCCAGGTCCCTTCAGTAGTTTATTCTTTAATTTAAAACTGTTGTTGAGGCTATAAAAACTATAGATCTGCTGGTTGGAAAGATACAAATTGTCCTTGGACCAACATTCAGTATTTGAAACATGGTATTAGAATCTTGGTGTTCACAGCATCTTTCTTTGATCTACCACAAGTGGCCATTCCTCAGCAGTGTGCACAGTGCTGATTTTCAAATGATGCCATTTACTTGCCATGTATCTTCACCGGGTATCAATTATTTCTCCTCATTAAAAGTATTTAAGATTTGGGCAATAATCTACTCTCTCTTGGTGAGCTCTCCATTGCCTAATTTTTCATTTTTATAACCATTCTCTGAAGGGCTATTGCCATTTTGTTCCATCATACTCTTCACATAACTATGTGGCCCCTTCCCCTCAAAGGAGGAAGGGTTTTTGAATGAGCCTCCAATTCTATCCCACAAAGTGAAGTACTGTCCGTAGTTATAGTCAAAGAACAGGTGGTGGTCTGTGTGATGAGCTGAGCCATTAATAAATGGCCTGATGATCTTGGGGACACGAAAATCACCATCATGAATGGAAATTGTCCAGACATTAACAAGGATGTACAAACCTAAGTAAACCAACTTATGTAATGGAAAAATGAAAGGGTATATATGGTAAGGCAGACTTTGAAGAAAGCCATCCAAAGGGTGAAAAGCATGACTTGCAAACGGAGTAGGAACCTTCCACACGTGATGAGGTTTATGTATGCGCTAAAGAAGAAAGGGACATAATTAGCATCATGAACTTTACCCCATGCAACAATCAACTTAACTTCATACTCCTGTTATGGAGGTGACCTATTTAAAAGATCCCTTTGAAATCAGCAAAATTGCTTTACAAAAGGGCCTCTTCCTTTAACCAGCAATGAAATTTAACACAGTCCCTCTAAATCCACAAAGAACAGTACAAACAAAATGTACCCAGAACTTCCTATGACTCTGGCTACTTAAACATTTAATAGAGGAAATTCTTGGGAAAAGACAATAAAATACACAATCATACATTGCTGAAATGTGTAACATTCTAATTCCCCTCCTAATGACTCTACCTTGTACACAAGTTTATGATGAAGGCCTCTGTGAATCCAATAGATCAGCATGTCAGTGAAAAAGAGGAAGGATATTACGCTAACAATGAGGTGAAACCAGCCTAGAAGAGACAACACGGAACAGGAGAATCAAGATTCAGCTGCCAGGACTGTAGTTCACTTTTTATATGTCCATGCAAGTGCAAAATGGAATCCAAGAGTTAAACAACATAAACTGTTTTGGCTAATTCAATATATTATAAATTAATCTCCCCTCACTCCATGGAATCTGGTCATTTGCTTATTTTTCTTCTCATAAGAACTTGAAATGGCCAACATTTAGTTAACTTCTTTTTTCACACTATTTTTAACCAATACACAAAAAACAAACATTTTAGATGTAAGTAATTCATTTCTTATTAAATCATAAAAATACATATGAGACAGAAAAGGACAGTCCTGAGACATCTTTAATGTTATTTAAATATGAAAATGCTACTTGATTGTTTTCCTTCACATCAACCTTCCTAAAACATTATCTTAACAATAGGATCTTCTTGCTTAGAATTCTGTTTTCTAAATACCTCTGCCCAGCATTAATGCATAACCTGATCCTTTCTAGGCTTGTTTTTTTTTTTTTTTTTTTTTTTTTGCGGTACTGGGGATCGAACTCAGGACCCTGCGCTTGCTAGGCAAGCATTTATTCCACTGAGCTATATAGCCAGCTCCAACCTGATCCTTTCTGTCTCTTCTAACCTTGTCATTCCCAAACCTCTGCTCTAGTCAGGTGAGTTTACTCAATGTCCTCGTGAAACACTAATACTCTTAACTTCCATCACTTTGCTCAACATCTACTTGCTGAGCGATAGAAGCAAGTGCTGAAATTCTCTGTATACCTAATCTACTCACCTACAAAAGGACCACAGTGAGAGTTGCCACCTCATAGAACTGTTGTAGAAAAAAATGGATCGGGACATGTGAAGAGCTTAAGACTGTCACTAGCACATTTTAATACTCAGTAAGTGCTAACTGCTATTATTTTCTTTAGTCTAAATACCAAAAATATATCTTGATGAAATAATTTCAGAATTTTATAAATTTTAATTACGGCAAGACTGTTTACAACAGAAACATATTTAAATATGTAAAGGTCTAGTGATCAGGGACCAATTAATAAACTACAGATGTATACACAAAACATACGATTTAATGTCAACATTTATTGGTATAAAATTATGTTCATATTTATTGAGGTGAAAAAAGCTGGGTGCAAACCAATATGTACAGTACAATTTCATTTTTTCAATGTAAACAGCAAGGTATACAGGCACAGAAAAGTTGGAGCATATGCGACAAACGCTTTATGGTTTCTTTAAAAATCTGTATTTTCTGATTTTCAGCAATGTTCATGTGCTACTTGACTCACTTTTTCAGAAGTTTGAATTCAATAAAAATAACAGGAAACAACCCTGTCTGATCACTTAATTTTCTCCCAAGTGCAATTTCATCTATAATAGACTTTAACATCGGTAGATAAAATGAAGGAAATACATACATGTGACAAGATATGAATGCATGAAAGCAGGTTAAAAACAACTCAACAATTTAAAAGAAGGAAAAAGGAGGGAGAACTGTTTTTATGAAGAAATGAGCAAAGTTTAGACTGGTCTCTTTACTTACCCTGTGGAAACTCTATATCATCATACAATTTGCTGTAACCTTTCACCTCTAGCAGGAACAAAGCAACGGTGGGAATACTGATCCATGGCAGTGACTGCACAGTGAACTTAATCTCTCGATAGACTTGATTCTGAAAATAAAATCTCCAGTATTTTAAAGTCACAAAATCTATGCTTTACAAAAATGGCATAAAGTTGTTTTGGATTGGATTTTTAAACTCTCTCTTACATATATTAAAGGGCTTATCTCCAAACTATTTCTATAAAAATTTCAATACATGGGACCATGTAAGAAAATATTCCTTTTGTATACAGCAAATAATGTAACTATCCTAAATTCTAAAATGTTTCCTCCTTCCCACGAAATTTGTATTCTAAATTTCTATTTATGAAATAATCATTTCTTTCATAAATAACTTCCATCCACTATTAAAAAATAAATCAGGACAGGGATGTAGTTCAGTGGAGCAGCACCTGCCTTGGAAGCAAGAAGCCCTGAGTTCAATTCGTGGTACCAAAAAAGAAAATAAAAAAGCCCCTAAAAAAAAGTTTAGTCCTTGTAATAAATGACAAATACAAGTAATTGAATGACTATAAACAATGCTAATGCTATGAGTTTGAATCCCATCTGACCAAAGAAAAATATACATGTTTAAAATATATTTCAGTTTGTGAAAGTCAAACAAAATAATTGTATAAATGAGTACATTATTCATCAACACTGTAGTAGCAAAAAATTCTCATCTATGTGTCTAGCAAGGTAAGATAGTAGGCTTATAGTAAAAAAATTAGATTCACTCATATGTTTAAATCAAGGACGAAGAGAAGGTATTATCACTCAGAAAACTAAAACATTTTAGGGGCTGGTTTCAAAAACTTTAATGGTTACATATACCCAATTTAATCTGAAAATCTGGCAAAAGCATCATATATTTTTACTATATATCACATTTTATTTTACTGTTACAGTAGCTAGAAAAAAGGTAAGAAGGTATCTTACCTCTAAAAATAGTGGATGTTTCATTAATGAATGGTCATAGATAAAATAGTAGCTCAGTGATGCACACAGGAAATAAAGGACAAAAGCACCAAGGTTTGTTACAATCAGGAGACTAATAGTTTGTCGGAAAATGTCCTCCTCTGGCCACATAGATGGGTACACATATGGTGTAAAAAAATAATAATCTGCACAACTGAGAACATAGTCCATCTTCGCCCCTGAAAGATAAACACGTGCAACAATTACTTATCATATCTACATTCTTCTAAGCAAAACTCTTTCAGAAAAACTACGCGTGAAGTTTCCAGTTAAGGACTACATGTAGCACAAGTCTTGCCCATAGGCTCCTCTAAATGCTGTCGTTAGCATCAGAAGAGAACCTCCACATACACACCTCGTCCCAAGCCTTGTTACTGCGCTGTTGATTATTCAGAAAGCGGTCAGGCGTTTTGCAGGTTTGTTGGGAACGCCATCACCACCACGATGACTCTGACGCATGCTGGGAAACTCTTTTTTTTTTAACCTGGCACCCTATAAAGTCTCCTGCATGCACCTCTCTGTGGCACTGTTTCTGCATCAGTGTCGTGCACACTGGAGTGTTTTTCACTTCACATTTCTAAGTAGAGATTACTGCTCAGGAAGTGCTAATTCATTCTGTCCAAGATGTACAGATTGTTCTCAGTCTTGTGAAGGGTTTTACACTTGGCAAGTGACTACGCTGGAAGCTATAGTCTGCTATTGATAGAGGTATGTTCAAAGGATTGAGTGTGCACTGTAGCCTTAGGTGTGTGGTTACACTGGCATCCAGTCTCCTCGGGTAGGCCACTGCTAATCCCTTAGAAACATGGAATCTAGCATTGGTAGAACAACCTGTGGTGGAATGAAAGGTCTTTTGAGCAAACCAGAGCAGCTCCTTTGCCAACATCCTGTAAATCTGGCTTTCATGATTCAGGTAGTTGACATCCTAAATACCATCTCTAGTTCAATCTCCTCATATTATACATGAAGTCACTAAAGCTCAGCTACAGAAACTAAGGACCAGGAAGCTTTTCCTCTAAGGCCATCAGGCTAGTGAGTGACATAAACCCAGCTCTAATTCCGTGTTAGGGTTCCTGCGGCAACACGGCACATCACAAAGATGGGAATGGAGAAGACCAGGTACTCAAATGACTAGAAGTTCCATCACACCTCTGTCCTTTGAGGACTCATATTTCAGTGCAGTCTTTCTTTGCTCAGTAAGTCCAATACCTGGGCTTTCTTAGGGACAGTTTATAGTGTCTGTCTTTTTCAGTGTATATAGAGCCATACTTTTCCATTTCTTTGTATGTCTCATAATTTCTTTTGTAGAAAAGGAATATTTGAAATAATGTAATATGGCAACTCTGGAAATCATATTATCTATATGCTTCCCCTCCCCACCCTCAGGGTTTCATGTAGCTGGTCATGTGATTTTCCTGAATCACTTGTATAATACCTGTATTCTTTATTGGGCACAATTACTGAAACTCTAGTGATGACTGGACACAATTTCCTTGAAAGCCTTGAATCAACAGGTCTCCCAGCCTTTGCTGACGCAGTGTGTGGGGGACCATGATTTCAGTATTTCTGTGGATAGTTTACAACTCTAACTTGGCCTTCAGTTCCAGCTTGAACAGATCCTCAAGCTCACAGATGAGAGATCAGAGCCTGTTCCTTTCTTTTTAGGTACATGCACAGCCCTGTCTCTTCCCATGGATGTCTCATTGCCCCAAGTGACCTTAATTTTTCGGTCAGACTCTCCTTAGGGCCTACTGGTAACAGCACCTTCAGGAGCTCTGATGTTAAACAGTGATTGCTCTTGACAAACACCTTGTAGGGTGAGGATGTTTACAGTAAGCAAGTTGTAAGACAGGTCTAAGGAAGACATGCCTGGGGAAGAGCTTTTCAGGGCACCCTTTCCCTCAGTGGTTGCCAGGCTACTGTTTTTCTGTGATTATGTTACAAGGCTATTAGTTTTCCTTCTTTTTTTTTTTTTTAAGTCTATTAGTTTTCAAAACTAATTAAAGAATAAAGGGCAAGTTACAATGTTACAAAGCTCATTGTTCTTACTAGGTTTTAGGAATTTTTCACAAATAATGCTTCCTAGAATTATTGCAAATTTACTTTCTAGAGATCCAATAATGCTGATTTTGACAACTTTGGTTAGTATTTTTTGGTTTGTTGTTTTGTTTTCATAATGGAGCAATTCTTTTTACTCTACTATTTGGAAGTCACCATTTCTCTCTACAGGACAAGTCTACCCTTCTCACTTAAAACATCTTGCTGGCCTCAGGTATGTTTTGAAATTTAGAATTTCTAGGCTTTGCAAAGATTGCAAATATCACCTTGTCACATTAATATTTGTTTAGTAAATGAATATTCACATTAAGTGGGATAAATAAATACTACGTAGAGCATTGTAGTTTATTTATTTGAGGATAACTTCTTATCCCTATGTATATACTTACAAATATAGTAAGCTAAATATGTAACACGGTCTAATAACTGATTATACAATTGGTAAAGATTATAAAAACCGTACTGCTTTGCTTTTCACATTGAGGAAACTTTCAAATGCATACCAAATCAAAGCTAAATCCCTGAAGATATAGATATTCATGGGTGCAGAAAAGACTCATCCCATCTAGTCACTTGAGGATCTTAAAGAGTAGGGTCCATCAAGCTGGGATTAGACACTGCTGATGGGCCAGGATCAGGGTTCTCAGGTGATAACACACTGACCCCCAAGAAGGCCTTTTGAAAAGACTTCTACCAACGCCATGTCTTATGAACATATGTTTCCGTCCATGTGATGGCTCTTTATTTCTCACAGTACTTTAGTAATTCTGCCACCTGTGTTCACAATGTAGCCATTGACATCATCCCTGCTATCACTACTGTCCTCTTGCCTTTATGTCTTTAAAAACCTCCCAGGAATTCCTCCATTACTCAACAAATGACTAAGAGAAGCACCATGATCAATGTTTAGCATTTCAAGGACAGCTTCTTCTGACTTATTCATGGTTTGGGCCATTACATGTATTGTGCAATTAATGAAGTTAGGTATCATTGTCTCACTAGTGAAGAAAATCCTTAAAAATATTTGTAGGCTCATTCTCAAATCGCACTGTTAGCTAAAATACAAAACATTAATATAGATTTGTCAACATAATTTTGTGGGCGAAGTAACTTTGAAAACAGATCTTCAGGACTGAGCTCTTAAGGAAGTTGTGATTCCTGGGCCTCCATTAGTTGTGTGGGCAGCACAAATACTTTTCAAGGCATGACACTCATTGACAAGAAAGACTATTTCCAGGCACAACCTATGTGTGTGTTTGGAAGTCTGTGTGTGGGGGAAGGGGACAAATGCTAGTAACGTTACTTTTACCAAAGTCAAAGACTGTCTAGGAATAATAAAAACTGTCGGTGTTTGTTACACTTTCACACTGCTTCCCAAATTTCTGAATCCTTCCTTCTTAATGCTACTATTCTTCCTGAATAGCAGTTCTTCATATACCCTGGGTTGTTTCATGATCTATAGAGCAGTGAGTGCCATTTATTCATTTCCCTATTGTCAAATCTATTTAAACATGGTTAGGACCTTCATTTTCTGTCCCACACAATTTTTTCCTACTTTTCACTAGTTATTGGTCTTTGCTGTCACTGTAAAACAATCTTTGTCTTCCTTATAACACATGTTGACAGTTCCCACAGTGTCTTCTTCAGGAAGATGTCTCAACAGACACATCATGCACCATCTCTAAAAACCCTACTTTCTGTTCTGCACAATTAACAGTGACAGATATTGATTCATTTTCATTATTTTCATCAGGTTAAACCATTTCTGATGATTTCACATGCAATTAAATCCAAAGTAACAAACCACCAAAAAAAGTGAAATAGCATCAGCAAACAAAAGCCCGGAGTACCTGGAAGGTGGACCAAGACAAAACTGGCTCTTCAGTTGGAGTTAGGATTCAACATCCAATGGGCACAAGGGCTGATCCTAAAACAAAACCAAATGCAAAAACACCCTTTTGGTTTTCAAGTCTCTGTAGACTTGGAGATTGTCACTAACCCTGTACTGAGTAAATGCCTACAAGCACTAGAGCCAGAGCTGGTCAAAGAGAAATTGTACTTATAACATTTTTAATAAACACATACTGTTAAATTCCTCCCCATAGTGGATGTTCTACTTTGTGAGCTCTCAAACAATGGAAGATCGTGCCTATTTCTACAACCTTACTAAAAGAAGATATTATCAAACTTTCAGACATTCATTAATTTCACAGGACAGAAAAAAACAGATTGATGTATACTTAATCTAGATTCACTTTATGAGTATGGTTAAGTATCACTAGTCTTTCTGTAAATTATCTGTTTTTAATCCCTTGCCCATTTTCTCTTTGAGCTGTTAGTTTCTTCATAAAAATCAAATTCTAGAAGCTCATTATTCATGAGTTTAGACTTCTTCTTGTAATATGAATTTCAAACTTCTTTCATGACTTTTCAGGGAAAGAAAAATTTAACACCAACCACTAGGTATTCACATAAATAATAAGTAACTCTAGGGAATGTATATGCTCCATAATTTAAAAAGAGTGTTGCTGTATCACAAAGGTTGGTAAGAATTCCACTAATCTACATGTTACCTATACAGATATTCCTCACGGTTATGTCCCCATAAATTTTTCATACATAAATAGAAAATACTAACTGAAAATACCTTTAATATACCTATCCTTCTGAAAATCCTAGATCAGCAACACCATACACTCTACAGAGTTTTAGCTGTTTCTCCTTATGATGGTGTGGCTAATGGACGTGTAGCTCAATGCTACTGACTAGCAAAGGGGAGCATTGTACAGCACTTACAAGACAGGGGAAAGAGTAAACTTCAAAATACGATTTCTAACAAATATGAATCACTCTCATACCATTTTCAGCCAAAAACAAAATCTTGCTTTGAACCATCATTAAGTAATAGGGACAGTCTATAATGCCATAGAGCCCTAATTCACTACACTATTGTATACAGGATAGTATGGTACAACCAAAATAAGACAATCTTATTATCAGATATAAATAAAACCTTAACAGAATCTCAGTCCTTCACTTTAAAAAACTCCCAGCTGTGCAGGTCGACACGCATGTGTAATCCCTGCACTCTGACATTCTGAGAGGTTGAGGAAGGAGGACTGCAAATCTAAGCACAGTCTGGGCAACTTAGCAAGACACTGTCTCAAAATTAAAAATTTTAAAAGACTGGGATGTAGCTCAATATAAAGGCCCTGGGTTCAATCCCCTGTATGGGAAAAAAAAAAAAAAAGTTCCCACAAAGCCTGAGGAAACCTCTCCAATTTTCCTTTTATTTTATTTAGTTATTTATTGTCTGTTTGAGACAGGGTCTCGCTATGTAGTTCAGGCTGGCCTTGAGCTCACTTTGTAGCCCAGGCTGGTCTCGAACTTGCAACAGTCCTCCCACCTCAGCCTCCCAAGTGCTGGGATTACAGGCATGCACCACCACACCTGGCTCCAATTTTCCTTTAAAAATCACACTTATTGTGTTAATTTGTATATTCTCTACACATTATTTGTCTAACAGTAAATTAGTTAAATCAGCTTGGGAGGAGGAAATGTCCCTCAGTTAAGCTGGAGGTAGTTCCAATACTATGATGTTAACCTTGTTCTCATTGTTTTTAGCTTTGAGTATTAATTGATTTGTTGAATGTATTCATAAATACATGGTAATGTCTGACATCTTACACCAAAAAAATCTGATGGATAGGATCTCAAAACTACACTTAAATTTTGAAGGAAGTTTATTATTCCAACCCATATGTGTAAAACAGAGATAACGGACCTACGTGATAAAATTGTAAGCTTTAGAGACTAAGTATAAGTAGTCTTTTGACACCATGGGACACTCAGGAGATAATCAACAAATAGGAATTACTACTATTACTACGGTGGGAGCTAAAGCTGAGTAAAAATTAGTGTAAGGCCAAAAAAAAGCTGCCATTTGACTTTTCTTTGCAAAATAATAATTATGGTTAGTATTTACTATATACTAGGATCTAAAAATACTTTACATATATTAACTCATTGAACTCTTTCAAAAAGCTCCAAGAGTCAGATACTAGTATTATCCTTACTGTACTGACAAAGATGGGCACAGAAAATTTAAGTCACCTGCCCAAGGTAAAGGTCGGCAGGAGCTGGAATTCAAATACACGCACTCTGGTTGCATAGTCCCCGCACTTCACCCAAGTTCTGCTGCCTCTGCACCATGTCAACTGTTCAACTACTCATGTTTAACAAATTCCTCTGTGAGTCTATAACCTCAAATAATTTTAAGGTGTTACACTCCCTAAAGTTAGGGGCTTCATCCTGAATACTACTGCTTTAAACATGTCTATATGAAATATTATTTTACCTTTGCAGAAACTTGACCTTTTCTTAAAACACAGTTATCAGTAAAACACTAATAGGCTCAGAATGACTGGATCTACTATTCTTTTTGCTGAACTTTAAAAATATAGATAAAAACAGCTAACATTGAGAACCATGTATTTCTATAACCTTGTTTAACTTCCAACTCTATAGGCACGCAGGTACTTGTGTAATTTCCACTGTACAGATTGGAAGTTGAAATCAGGAATATTTAAATAATGATCAGGTAACAAGTAATAGCCGTGATGTACAATACATTCCACAACCTGTTTTCTTAGCTGGTACACTGTCTCATATATGCCACCGAGAGGCCAAATAATTACATTATATAAGGGGCAGAAAAGCACTCTGTACATGTTTATAGACCATGTATTTATTATTAGATCTCTCCCATTAGAAACTAAAAAAGAAACGATGGTGATATAAAAGCGATCACCTAGTCGGTTTCAGTGAACAATACCAGACTGACACAAACTTTCTCCACCGAGACAAAGTTTTCTTCACCTGCACATTACTTTCACGATTCTGTGTAACACCAGGATGCAGCAATTTTCTTTGTACGAGGCTAAAGTAGTAATTTTCCGCTCCCTTCTAATCCTCTGAAACCGGGGGTTGCCCTCTCTCCATTCTAGTCACATTGCCGAAATGACATAATTCTTCAGCCTAATTCCTTCGCCCCTTAAAAAACAAACAAAAAGACCAAAACAAACAAACAAACAAAAAAAAACCACTCCCAGAAAGCAGGCAAATCAGCTGCAAAGTAAAGCATGACAGCGTTCAGGTGTCACACTTCCCCCAACAGCCAATACCAAACACTGGCCCGTCCTTCCTGCCCAACCCGCGCCAGTCTCCATCCTTCTGGGGCTGCGGCCCGCCGCCAGGCCACCCGCCGGCCCGCACCGCTCCAGCTCCGGCGCGGCCCCCGCCCACCAGCCCAGCTACCGGAGGGCGTCTCCGCACCGCGCCCGGGACCTGGCACCTGGCACGCGGCAGCCCCGCGAGAGACACCTGGGACGCTGTGAGGAAGGAAGGTCCGGGCCACACCTGAGCCTCGCCTCAAATATATTCCACTTGGGGGCTCCGTGCCCTCCCACCTACCTGGACAAGGCCGGACACTGGACCCAACCGCGCCGCCGGGCTGCGTACAGCAGCTGGCGTCCGCATCCAACCCATAGGGGAGGACCTGAGCCGTACGTAGGCGGTGGGCGGGGCAGCCAATCAGCGGCCAGCGCCATAAGCTGATATGACGGCGGATCGCGCGACTCCGCAGCTCGCCGCACCCCCTCGGTCACGTGTTGCCCCGCGCCAGACCACGCCCCCTTCCACTTGTTTTCCTGTTTTTTAACTGGTTACAGAGTCTCTCCTAGTTTTGTAAGAAAACCAGAAGATCCGCTGGGAATGCTACTGTGTAAGGACGGAAATTGTTAAACTCCAATCCTTAAATAAAGCCCTCCATGTGAATATTTATATTGATACAGGCAAATAGAAACTCCCAACCTGAACGATATCTGAGATGAGTTTGTGTTCTCTAAAATTGAAGAATGAATTTTAGGAACAACGGAGGTTAAGAGCAGAATATGTTTATTGAGGGAAAGAAAGCTTCTGTCCAAGGGAAGGACAGAAAAGGGGGGCCCGAGTGCATTATCCAGGACTCTGTCTTTTCTAGGGACTTTTCACAGAGAAAAACTATGAGGTGAGACAGGTCCAAGGTAGGGAAAATGAACAAAGCTATGGTCAGCCAATAAGACCGCAAGGATAATTGTTCAGGTAAAACTGAGTAAACTGGGATCAAATGGGAAAGGGAGTCCCGCAGCAAGCGGACTGGAGGGGGGATGGGGGGGCTAGTGACTCTTCCCGGCTTTTTGAGGGTGGTTACTTATTTGGAATATCAATCCCTGACGTTTACACCTAGGGGGTTATGTGGGTGCATTTGTTTAGCCCATTTTGTCTTGAGGTCTGGCCCACAGTTATCTTGTCATTCCTGTTGGCTCCTTCCAGGGCCTGCCCCTGTCTGACTGCCTATAATATTTTTATCTAATTCAGCTGCCTATAACAATATTACACATCTGTTGTCTGCCTCCTACTTTTTAAATCGCATTACATCTCCTTTGTGTCCCTTATTATTGTTATTTCATCCCATAACTTTTGAAATTAAGGTTGTTACACTCTTAAATGCTTGGCTAATAATCTCTAGGCTCTATCTAGGCAAGTTCCCTCATACAGCTATTGGCAGATATCAAATACTCATTAGCTCTTGCCAGAAAAATTGGTTCCTTGAAGTGTGGGTCCCTCCACAGGGCTGCTCACAGCATGGCAGTGAGTTTCATTTAGCATAAATGAGGGAGAAAGCAAGGTTATAAACAAAAGAAAATCTAGGATCTTTTCGTGGCCTAATCTCAGAAGTAATATGCCATCACTTTTGCTATAGCCTAGTAGAAGCAAATCACTAGACCTTACTGATGTGCAAAGGAAGGAAATTCCACAAGGAATAGAAGACAAGAAGATAGAAGTAATTTATCATTTTCATACTTTTTCAGAAGTAATTTATCATTTCAGAGACAAGCACAATTAATCGAAGGAAAGGAAAAACAATGTTACAGTTAAATACGGGTAGTATCAGATATGTACACTTATAATCCTAGTACTCTGGGAGGCTGAGACAGGAGGATTACAGATTTAAGCCGTGTGGACAATGTAGTGAGACCTGTTTCAAAATAATTTTTTTAAAGAGCTAGGGATGTGGCCCAGTGAAAGGGCACCAGGTTCCATATGCAGTACTACAAAGGGGTGAAAGGGGTTAATATCTAGAGGTCTATGTATTAAAGACGTAGTTCCCAGATTGATGTTATTGGGAGGTACTCTGGACCCTTAGGAATTGGAGCTTCTTTGGCAATGGAGGGTGTTCCCTTGAAGGGGATTATGGGACCCAGGTCCAATATCCCTCTTTGCTTTTCATCTTATGATATGACCAGTCTTCTCTGCCATGATCTTACTACCACTGGCATTTGGAGCTTTACCAGTGGCTTAAAGTTGTATGACCACACAATCTTGTGCTGGAACCTCCAGAGCCATTAGCTCAATAAAACTTTACTCTTTATAAGTTAATTACTTCTGGTCTTTTGCTATAGTAATGTGAAGCTGACTGATATGTCAAATCATTACCAAGTAATGAAGCCATTAATAATGTATATACCTGAAAAGTGAAAGAGATTTTGGAATGGTTTATGAGAAGAGTTTGGAGGAGTTTGGAAGATCAGGCTATGGGAAGCCCAAACACAGTTAACAGAGCTTATTGGGTGATTGTTGTGAGAGATTATGTGACTCAGCCGTGATATGTCAACTTGAATGGATTATGAAATGCCTAACTTACTAAGGAAGCACAGTTGTAGGTGTGTTTGTGGATGATTGCCATGTAGGCCAGCAAACTGGTCAGGGAAGACCAAGTGTGGGTAGCACCAACCAGTAGGCTTTTAGTCTTGATGCAATAAAAAAAGGGAAAGGAAGAAAGAAGTGTGCCCGTTTTGAAGAGCATCAGTCTTGAGCAAGGTCATCCTTTGCTGCCTTTAGACTTCATTGTCCAGACCTCCCATTTTCTTCAGCCTTTCAACACAGATTCTCACTGGTGATTCCAGCAAGGCTCCAAGCCTTTGACTGATTTGTGGTGCATCCTTGATCTCTCCCGTTCTATGGTTTCCATTGCTTGGTTAGGCAGCTGTTGCAGCCTCCAGCTTTCCAACATATACATGGCTATTCTTGATTCTCCCAACTCTGATCTAAAAAGCCTACCTAATAAGTATCTTTGCATAATTATCCATACATGTTTTAATTTTTGTTCCTCTAGAAAACATTCACTACTACAGTTTAGAAAACTAGAATGCTGATAGGGAAGTAAAGGATAAAAGCCATGCTAGTGAGATTTTAGATAGAAACAAAGATTCTCTGGATAACTTCAGAAAAGACTGTCCTTGTTATACCACAGCAAAGAATTTGGCCAAGCTATGAAACATTGCAGAAGACTGAGCATAAAGGTGATAGTCTAAAATTTAAATACTTGAGAATTAACCTAACCAAGGAATTGAAAGATCTCTACAATAAAAATTACAACACTGTGAGAAAGGAAATTGAAGAGGACATCAAATTGGAAAATACTCCATGTTCTCGATTATGAAGAACCAATGTAGTCAAAATGGTTAGACTTCAAAAACTAATTTATAAATTTAATACTATTCCACACAAAATACCAACAGTATTCATCAGAGATCTAAAGAAAACAAAAATTCTGGTGGAACCAGAAGAACCTATGATAGCAAAAGCAAGTCTGGGCAGCAATAGCAAAGCAAGAAGCATCATAATGTCAGATTTGAAGTTATACAAACTACAATGATAAAAACAGCATAGTACTGGCATAAAAGCAGACACACAGATCCTTGGAACAGAAGAGAGGAACAGTCAGGCACATCCAGCTTCTTGATCTTTGACAAAGGGTCCAAAAACACATCAGGGAATAGATACCCTCTGTAATAAATGCTGCAGGGAAAATTATGTATCTACATGCAAAAGATTGAGTATAGGCTCATATCTCACATGTACTAAACTAAAATTTAAAAATGGATCAAATATTTAACTGTTAAAATAGAAACAATCTGCTGGAAGATAAAACTCTTGAGGACACAGTCATAAGCAAGACTTTCTGAACAGAATTTCAGTGCCATAAGAAATAATACTGCAAATCAATAGATCATGTCAAATTAAAAAGCTTCTGCTTAGCAAAGGAAACAACCAGCAGAGTGAAGAGACAACCTACAGAAAGGGAAAAAATTTTGTTAGCTGTTCCTCAGACAGAAGACTAACATCTAGAACATATAAAACTAAAAAAAGAAAAGAAAAAAATTCAAAGCCCCTAAAATAAAAGACCCAATAAAAATAGTCAATAGAAACGAATGGAGAGTTCTCAGAAAAAAACACACAGACGGCCAATAAATACATGAAAACAAAATGTTCACCATTATGGACCACTAGAGAAATGGAAACTAAAACAATGAATTACTATTTTACTCCAGAAAGAATGACTTTCACCAAAAAATCAAATAATAAAAAATGCTGGCAAGGCTGTATGAAAAAGAGAACCCTTCTACATTGTTAGTGGGAATTATAAACTAATACAACCATTAAAAAATCAGTGTGGAGATTCCTCAAAAAAAAAAAAAAAAAACAACTAAAAGTAGAAACACCATTTCACCATTTGACCCAGCTATTCCCCTATGAAGTATTTTCCTGAAGGAGTTAAGTCATCTTATTTCAATGATACATACACACCCATATTTACAGCAGCACAATTTATAACAGTTGAATCTTGGAAACAACCTATATGCCCATCAACAGATAATGGATAAAGAAAATATGCTATTTATACACATTGGAGTATTATTCTACCATAAAGAAGGATAAACTCGAGGCATTCTTATGTAAATGGCTGGTACCTCAAGACCATAATGTTAAATGAAATAAATCAAACAATCAAGTTTAATATTGCATGGTTTATTTTATAGGAGAAACTCAAAATATAATTAAAGAGCAAATAAAAGTTATGTTCCCAAACATTATTTTGAGACCCTATCCCACCCGCTCCTGCTTCTTCCTGGCTTATAATGTGAGCAGTTTGCTCTATCATGTGACCCCTGTCATTGTCATCTAGCACCCTTGCCGGAGGCTAACTACTCTGGGCCTGCCCCAGCTTGGGCCAGAACCTCAAGGGCCATGACCAAAATAAACATTTTCTATTTACAAGCTTTAGGTATCTTATAATAGTAACATGAAGCTTATTTATGCAAAGAAGAAATGGGAAAAACATCTCTTGCCTGTGTTTGAGATGTTGGTGATTCTCATTTCAATAAACTTTTCCAATTAACTAAGTATTTTGGATAATAATAACACTAACAGGTACTGATGCACAGTTGTCAGGTATTATTCTGTATTTTTTCAGTAAATTAACTCCTTAAATGTTTACACCAACCTTTTAAGGGAAGTACTATTATTGTTGTTGTTGGCATAGGCAGAGAAATTGAAACACAGAATTTGTTTAAAGCTCTTCTCTGTCCTCAGGCCAGTGCTGCGTAGAGACCACAGGAGGAGAGAAGCAAGTAGCCACCCTGGTTTGTTTTACTCTTTGTCTCTTTCTATAGAATGCAGGCCACAGCACCAGCATGAAAAGCTTAATTTTTAAAAAAAATAATCTTAAAAATTATTTTCCAGCTTTATTGAGATATAATTAACAAATAAAACTGTATATATTTAAGATACAAAAGTAATAAGTAACAAGGCACCCAGCCTCGCCCCCCTCCTGGGAAAACTTTAACTCTCAATATTTCTCTCGTTCCCTTACCTGTTCCACTTCAGTTCCTCTCGGCCACAAAGGCTATCCCCGCCCTCCTTTGCTCTGGCAGTTCACCTGCTTGGGTCGTTCTGACCTGGGCAACTCCTGCCGTTCCGCTATTCTGGCCTGGATGCCCCTCTCTGTCACTCAGGCTATTCTGTCCTGGAGCTGGGGATATAGCTCAGTGGAATAAGCGCCTGCCTAGCAAGCGCAGGGTCCTGAGTTCGATCCCCAGTACCGCAAAAAAAAAAA